>JALMQS010000187.1:20220870-20330687 GCA_024734495.1 Forficula auricularia | reverse complement strand
TATTCAAAGAGAATAAATATTTTCTCATAGGAATTCAATATTCCAAAGGTTCCAATTATTTCTGTTCATTTAAAATTAGTTTTAACCCTAGAACTATATTTCTGTTTATTTACAAAGTTAAATAATCGTTTAATCTAACCATTTAGGAAGGTTATTTTTTATTTCCTCTAAATAAAAAAATAGTTTTTCTAAAATTTATATTTCTAAATATACTTTATTATATTTAAAATAGATTTATTTTCTTTCAAAGCTCATTCTGTTATTTTGCATTTTGTTTCATTTTTTTTACTTTATCTAATTTTCAATCATAATATTCTTATAACTAACTATTTTGTTGTTCTGAATCATTGTTGAGTTTTTTGTCCTTTCTGTTAATAAATCGGTTTGATGATCTCATCAACTTGTTAAAATATATAACATTAGCACCTTCATTTGTTTTTAAAACCAACCCCAAGTTCCTTTTAACTAGCGGTAAGTCTAAAATATTTAACCAAGTCAGAATAAGGCATTCGTGGATGGGATCCTTGCCTGCAGACTATATACATTAATTCTAAATAATTCCTTCAAAGTGGAAGGGGATTGAGACTCGTGCATAATAAAAAACCGAGAGGAGATTAATTCGCTTCATCCAGGTTAATTAATTAACCAAAGGAATTAAGATCCCCCTTCTCTTTTTATGTTAAGCGGGAGTTATTTGGTGGCGACATACACGGTCATTTCAAATCTCTAGATTTGATCTAAAGGAGTCTAAGAGAAATCTTAGTCTCGAAGCGTTAACAAGCACCTACCGGGAAAAATAAAGAAGCCAATCAGTAAAATAATATAAGCAATTTAAAGTATTTTTTATAGAAAAATTCGGTTATAAAATTATATTTAATATATTATTTATTTAATTGATCTTTTTCGAAACTTAGAATAAAGTACTTGAAGAATTTACGGTATTTATAGAAAAGGTTATTATAAAGATATCTTACCTTATCAGCCAAACTCGTGGCTTGGACTTGATCATCTTTTATGAGGAAGACACTATTACTACGAAGATAAAATATAAATATGCCGCAGGTGTTCGATTTCGAAGGGGCGGGATTTCTATGAAAACAGAAGGTTCAATTGATTAAGTTAGGGATGGGGATGCTGAACATGTTTCTTTAGGTAAAAAGAATCATGGCTCACGTGTGGGGATGCCATTTGCCCTGAAGTAAAGGTTTGTACTTTATTTATCTATATATATATATATGTATATTCAAAGGAGCAAAAGTACACCTATAGAACACCTATGATAATTGGTTTTTCCATAAAATGAAAACACTTAGTCGTCATCTCAATGTTAGTATTAGAAGGACGAACAACTACCTGAGGAATAAGGATCATGAAAACAGGGATTGAAGTTGATTAGGTTTAGGGATGGACATGATTCTCTTGATAAAAGAATCCTTGTGACGCTCACGATAGAGCAGAGCATGCTATGCCTGGTAGGTTTGTACTTTTGTTATCAAAAAATTAAATAAATACACATCTATAATTTACCTATTAAGTAAAATTTTTTATTTTTTAATTTTATTTCCTCTTTGTGAAACACCATAATGATAATAATAATTCCATGACATCATGTTTCACTATAAACCAACTTACTCCCTAAACTTTATAAAAATTTGGTTTTCATAAAAATAAAAAACCTTAGTCATCAGTAATGAAACTAATTATTAGAAGGACGAAGCAACTTTTTTTTTTTACTGAGAATGGATCAGTGAAAAACAAGTTGAAGTTGATTAGGTTTAGTGATGGACATGATTCTCGACAAAAAGAATCCCCTTGGAAGAGCTCACGTGGAGCTGGGATGCGCATGCCTGATGATTTCGCACTGGCCCATCAAGAAAAAGTACACACTACTCATTACACATTGATAAAATTTAGTTTTTTATAAATGAAAACCTTAATCCATCCAATGTTAGTATTTGAAGGACAAGCAACTACACAGGAATAAGGATCAGTGAAAACAGGTATTTAAGAAGGTTGATTAGGTTTAGGGACAGTACATATTGATTCTTTGGTAAAAAATCATGATCATAGTGAGATTATACAGTAGTTCTTTGGTATCTAAAGAACAGAGAATTTTCTACTCGTTACCCATTGATAACGCATTTCGGTTTTCATAAACCAAGAACACCTCAGTCGTAGTCTCAATATTAGTATTAGAAAGGACGTGCCTTACTACCTGAGGAATAAGGATCAGTGAAAACAGGGATTGAAGTTGATTAGGTTTAGGGATCGTACATGATTCTCTTGTTAAAGGAAATCATGAGCTCCGAATGAGCGAGGATGCATGTGTACCTAAAGTAGAGTTTGTACGCTTTTGTTATCTAAAAAGAACGCAAGAAATTTTCTCTCGTTGACCATCTGATCAAGCATGTTGGTTTTTCACCAGATACGAAAACCTTAGTCGTAATCTCAATGTTGATGCTAAAATATGGCGAGCTACTACACTGAGGAATAGATATATCTGTGAAAACCATATGGATTCGAAGTTGGATTAGGTTTAGGATAGGACATGATTCTCTTGATAAAATAATCATGAAGCTCACGTGGGCAGGGATGCTAGGCCCTGAAGCAAGTTTGTATTTATTTATCAAAAAGAACAAAAAAGTACAAACCTACCCGTTACCCCAAAACAAAAGAATTTGTTTTACCATAAAACAGAAAGCAGAAGACTTAACTATTGATGTTCCGTATTGAGAGGTAGAGCACCTGCCACGGAAAAATAAAAAAATACTATTAGTAAAATAATATAATAAAATTTAAAGTATTTTTTATAGAACTATTCAGAGTATAAAAATTATATTTAATATAATATTTATTTAACTGATCCTTTTTTGAGAAACTAGAATCAAGGCACTTGAAAAATTTACAGTATTTATAAGAAAAGGTTGTTACAGAGATGCTCTTGCTATCATGCTCAGCTAAAACTCTCGTGGAAACTTGGACTTGGAATTATCCTTTACCACACGGAAGACACCATTATAAAGTTAAATAAAATATACTCTCGAATCATTTCGATTTCGAAGAATGATATCTGTAAAAACAGGGATTGAAGTTGATTAGGATTAGGGATAGGGATAGGACATGATTCTCTTATTAAAAAAAATGCGGCTCACATGAACGGGTCATTAGGCCCTAGTAGGTTTGTACTTTTGTTATCAAAAGAACAAAGAAGTAAACGCTTACTCGTTATTCATTGACAAAAAATTTGTTTTCCATAAAATAACAAAACCTTAGTCGTAATCTCAATGTTGTGTAGGACAGGCTTTGTACCTGAGGAATACGAGTCTATGAAAACATGGATTGATGTTGATTAGGTTTAGTGATAGGACATGATTCTCTTGATCAAAGAAATGTAGGCATTCACATTGTTTGAGGATACAGCGCCTGAAGTAGGTTTGTACTGTTATCTAAAAGAACAAAAGAAGTACACCTACTCGTTACCCCGTCCGTAATGAATTTGGTTTCCTCAAAATAAGAAAACCTTAGTCATCAATGTTAGTATTAGAGGACAAACAACTACTTACAGTATAGGGATCTGAAAACATGGATTAGTTAGTTAGGTTTAGGGATAGGACAGTTATATCATGATAAAAATGTAGGCTCCGTGGGCAGGGATGCCATGCCTGCCCTGGAAATGGACTGCTTGCTGTCTAAAGGAGACAAAGAGGTACGCACACGTACTCGTTACCCATTGATAAACATTTAGGTTTTCATAAAATTGAAAAGTATAGGTCGTAATCTCAATATTAGTATTAGAAGGACAGCATACCTGAAGACAAGGATCTGTGAAAACACAGTTGATGATTAGGTTTAGGGATGGTAGACATTCTTGTTAAAAAAATCAAACTCCGTGAACAGAGGATGCTGAGGCCTGGTAGGCTTGTACTTTTGTTTATCTAAAAGAATAAAAGTAAACATACACGTTACATTGACCATAGCGTATTTGTTTTTCATAAAAATAACGAAATATGATCGTAATCTCAATGTTAGTATTAAATTGGTATTACGCACGAGGAATAAGGATCTGTGAAAAACGGGATTAGAGTTCGATTCGGTTTAGGGATAGGACACTTGATTCTTCTTATTAAATCATGAGAACTCACGTGGATAGGGATGCCATGTGTGTACTTACAAGTAGGTTTCTAACTTTTATTTATCTAAAAAAGAAGAGTACAGATTTTGCGTTACCCATTGATAAAGCATTGGTTTTCATGAAATAAGAAAACCTTAGTCCCTTATTCATCTCAATGTTCGTATTAGAAGGACAGGCTGCTACCTGGGAATCACAACAAGCGCCAGTTGGGACGTTCCGGTTTAGGGATGGGCTATGGTCTCTTGTAAAAAAATCATGACTCACGTGGGCAGGATACCGCGCTTTGAAGAAGTTCTGCCCTTTTGTTATCTAAAAAAGAACAAAAGTACACTATAATTTTTATTGGTAATTTATGGTTTTTCCATAAAATAAGAAAACCTTAGTCGTAATCTCAGTATTTGTGTCAGAAGGACGAGCAGCTACCTGAGGAATAAGGGTCTGTGGCTTGGATTGGGAAGTTCAATTAGGTTTGAGGATAGGACGCGATTCTCTTGATAAAAATCATGAGCTCACGTGAACATGGATGCTAGGCCCTGAAGTAGGCAACACTTTTGTTATCTAAGGGCTCAAAAAGTAAACACACACGTGCCAGCCCAATAAGTACTTGCCGTAACCAGAAAACCTTAGCCCATCAATCTCAATGTTAATTATTAGAAGGACGAGCAACTACCTGAAGACGGGATCTGTGAAAACGGGGTTTGAAGTTGATTGATTGGGATGAATTCTCTTGATAAAAAATGCTTTGACTCCGTGGACAGGGATGCATGCCACAAAGTAGGTTTCTCTACTTTTTATTTATCTGAAGAAGAAAAATTAGACCTACGCGTTACCCATTGATAAAGCATTTGGTTTTTCATGAAATAAAGAAAACCTTAGTCATAATCTAAATGTTAGTATTGAAGGACGAACTGTCACCTGAGGAATACGGATCTGTGAAAGCATGGATTGAAGTTGATTAGGTTTAGGGATAGGCCATACATTCTCTTGTTAAAAGAAATCATGACTCACGTGGGCAGGGATGCCAACATGCCTGATAAGTTACTACTTTTGTTATCTAAAAGAACAAAAGAAGTACACACCTACTCGTTACCCAAACAAAAAATTTGGTTTTCCATAAAATAACAAGACCTTAGTCGTAATCTCAATATTCGTGTTAGAGGACGAGCAACATACAGAGGAATAACGAACTGTGAAAACATCGATTGAAGTTAATTTAGGTTTAGGGATAGGACATGATTCTCTTGATAAAAAATCATGTGACCTCACGTGGGCAGGATGCCATGCCTGAAGTAGATTCATACTTTTGTTATCTAAAAGACACATGAACCTGCCTAGACATATCGATAATGAATTTGGTTTTCCATAAAATAAGAAAACCTTAGTCCATCAATATCAATATTGTCAATAGAAGGACTAGAGATGGACACAATCTCTTAGTACAAGAATCATGAAAGTTCACATGGGCTAAGGGATGTCATGCCCTGAAGTGGTTTACACTTTGACATCTAAAGAAGAACAAAAGTACACACACCTATAGTACAATGATAATGAATTTGATAATTATAAAATAGAAAACCTTAGTCATAATCTCAATGTTAGTATAGAAGGACGAGCAACTACCTGAGTAATAGGGATCACCTTGAAAACATGGATTGAAGTTGATTGATTTAGGGATAGAACTGTGATTCTCTTGATAATAATCATGAGCTCGTGGGCCAGGATGCCCTGAAGTAGGTTTATACTTTTGTTATCTAAAAGAACAATACACACTACTCATTTACATTGATAATGAATTTGGTTTTCCACAAAATAAAAACCTACAATCCTTAAACTCAATGTTAGTATTAGAAGGACAGGAGGCTACCGGAAATAAGGATCTGTGAAAACATGGATTGAAAGTTGATTCTGGTTTCAGGGACTAGGACATGATTCTCTTGATAAAAAAAATCATGAGCTCACGTGGGCAGGGATACTGCCCATGCCCTGAAGTAGGTTTCTGTACTTTTGTTATCTAAAAGAACTAAAGAAGTGCACACCTACTCGTGCACCAGTGATAAAGAATTTTGTTTTTCATGTAATAAAAAAACATGTAAGTCGTAATCTCAATGTTATAGTGTCAGGAGGACAAGAAAATACCTGAGGAATAAGGATCTGTGAAAACAGGGATTGAAGTTGATTAGGTTTAGTGATATCACATGATTATCTTGGTTTTTCATAAAATAAGAAAACCTTGGTCGTAATCTCAATGTTAGTATTAAAAGAACGAGCAACTACCTGAGGAATAAGGGTCTGTGAAAACATGAATTGAAGTTAATTAGGTTTAGGGATAGGACATGATTCTCTTGATAAAAAAATCATGAGCTCACGTGGGCAGGGATGCCATGCCCTGAAGTAGGTTTGTACTTTTGTTATCTTAAAAGACAAAGAAGTACACACCTACTCGTTACCCATTGACAAAGAATTTGGTTTTCCATAAAATAACAAGACCTTAGTCGTAATCTCAATGTTAGTATTAGAAGGACGAGCAACTACCTGAGGAATAAGGAACTGTGAAAACATCAATTGAAGTTAATTAGGTTTAGGGATAGGACATGATCTCTTGATAAAAAATCGTGAGCTCACGTGGGCAGGGATGCCATGCCCTGAAGTAGGTTTGTACTTTTGTTATCTAAAAGAACAAAGAAGTACACACCTACTCGTTACCCATTGATAAAGAATTTGGTTTTCCATAAAATAAGAAATCCTTATTCATAATCTCAATTTTAGTATTATAAGGACGAGCAACTACCTGAGTAATAAGGATCTGTGAAAAAGCATGGATTGAAGTTGATTAGGTTTAGGGATAGACATATTCTCTTGATAAAAAAAATCATGAGCTCACGTGGGCAGGGATGCCATGTCCCTGATAGTAGGTTTGTACTTTTGTTATCTAAAAGAACAAAGAAGTACACACCTACTCGTTACCCATTGATAAAGAATTTTGTTTTTATATATAATAAGAAAACATTAGTCGTAATCTCAATGTTAGTATTAGAAGGACAAGAAAATACCTGAGGAATATGGATCTGTGAAAACAGGGATTGAAGTTGATTAGGTTTAGTGATAGCACATGATTATCTTGGTTTTCATAAAATTAGAAACCCTTAGTCGTCATCTCAATGTTATTGTATTAGAGGACATGTAACTACCTGAAGAATAAATATCTGTGAAAACAGGGATTGAAGTTGATTAGGTTTAGGGATAGGACATGATTCTCTTGATAAAAAAATCATGAGCTCACGTGGGCGGGGATGCCATGCCCTGAAGAGTAAGTTTATACTTTTGTTATCTAAAAGAACAAGAGAGTACACACCTACTCGTTACCCATTGATAAAGCATTTGGTTTTTCATAAAATAAGAAAACCTTAGTCGTAATCTCAATGTTAGTATTAGAAGGACGAGCAACTACCTGAGGAATAAGGGTCTGTGAAAACATGGATTGAAGTTAATTAGGTTTAGGGATAGGACATGATTCTCTTGATAAAAAATCATGAGCTCACGTGGGCAGGGATGCCATGCCCTGAAGTAGGTTTGTACTTTTGTTATCTAAAAGAACAAAGAAATACACACCTACTGTTACCCATTGACAAAGAATTTGGTTTTCCATTAAAATAACAAGACCTTGGCCGTAAATCTCAATGTTAGTACTAGAAGGACGAGCAACTACCTGAGGAATAAGGGTCTGTGAAAACATGGATTGAAGTTAATTAGGTTTAGGGATAGGACATGATTCTCTTGATAAAAAAATCTATGAGCTCACGTGGGCAAGGATGCCATGCCCTGAAGTAGGTTCATACTTTTGTTATCTAAAAAAACAGAGGTACACACCTACTCGTTACCCATTGATAAAGCATTTGGTTTTTCATAAAATAAGAAAACCTTAGTCGTAATCTCAATGTTAGTATTAGAAGGACGAGCAACTACCTGAGGAATAAGGGTCTGTGAAAACTTGGATTGAAGTTGATTAGGTTTAGGGATAGGACATGATTCTCTTGATAAAAAAATCATGAGCTCACGTGAACAGGGATGCTAGGCCCTGAAGTAGGCTTGTACTTTTGTTATCTAAAAGAACAAAGAAGTAAACACTTACACGTTACCCATTGACAAAGAATTTGTTTTTCCATAAAATAACAAAACCTTAGCCGTAATCTCAATGTTAGTATTAGAAGGACGAGCAACTACTGAGGAATAAGGATCTGTGAAAACGGGGTTTGAAGTTGATTAGGTTTAGGGATGATTCTCTTGATAAAAAAATCATGAGCTCACGTGGACAGGGATGCCATGCCCTAAAGTAGGTTTCTACTTTTATTATCTGAAAGAAGAAAGAATTACAGACCTACGCGTTACCCATTGATAAAGCATTTGGTTTTTCATGAAATAAGAAAACCTTAGTCATAATCTCAATGTTAGTATTAGAAGGACGAACTGCTACCTGAGGAATACAGGATCTGTAGAAAACATGGATTGAAGTTGATTAGGTTTAGGGATAGCCATGATTCTCTTTGTTAAAAAATCGACTGAACTCACGTGGGCAGGGATGCCATGCCCTGAAGTAGGTTTATACTTTTGTTATCTAAAAGAACAAAGAAGTACACACCTACTCGTTACCCATTGACAAAGAATTTGGTTTTCCATAAAATAACAAGACCTTAGTCGTAATCTCAATATTAGTATTAGAGGGACGAGCAACTACCTGAGGAATAACGAACTGTGAAAACATCGATTGAAGTTAATTAGGTTTAGGGATAGGACATGATTCTCTTGATAAAAAATCGTGAGCTCACGTGGGCATGGATGCCATGCCCTGAAGTAGGTTTGTACTTTTGTTATCAAAAAGAACAAAGAAATACACCTACTCGTTACCCATCGATAATGAATTTGGTTTTCCATAAAATAAGAAAACCTTAGTCATAATATCAATGTTAGTATTAGAAGGACTAGGGAATAGGACATGATACTCTTGGTACAAGAATCATGAGTTCACGTGGGCAGGGATGTCATGCCCTGAGTAGGATTTGTACTTGTGTTATCTAAAAGAACAAAGAAGTACACACCTACTCGTTACCCATTGATAATGAATTTGGTATTCCATAAAATAAGAAAACCTTAGTCATAATCTCAATGTTAGTATTAGAAGGACGAGCAACTACCTGAGTAATAAGGATCTGTGAAAACATGGATTGAAGTTGATTAGGTTTAGGGATAAGACATGATTCTCTTGATAAACAAAATCATGAGCTCACGTGGGCAGGGATGCCATGCCCTGAAGTAGGTTTGTACTTTTGTTATCTAAAAGAACAAAGAAGTACACACCTACTCGTTACCCATTGATAATGAATTTGGTTTTCCATAAAATAAGAAAACCTTAGTCATAATCTCAATGTTAGTATTAGAAGGACGAGCAACTACCTGAGTAATAAGGATCTGTGAAAACATGGATTGAAGTTGATTAGGTTTAGGGATAGGACATGATTCTCTTGATAAAAAAAATCATGAGCTCACGTGGGCAGGGATGCTATGCCCTGAAGTAGGTTTGTACTTTTGTTATCTAAAAGAACAAAGAAGTACACACCTACTCGTTACCCATTGATAAAGAATTTTGTTTTTCATATAATAAGAAAACATTAGTCGTAATCTCAATGTTAGTATTAGAAGGACAAGAAAATACCTGAGGAATAAGGATCTGTGAAAACAGGGATTGAAGTTGATTAGGTTTAGTGATATCACATGATTATCTTGGTTTCTCATAAAATAAGAAAACCTTAGTCGTAATCTCAATGTTAGTATTAAAAGAACGAACAACTACCTGAGGAATAAGGGTCTGTGAAAACATGAATTGAAGTTAATTAGGTTTAGGGATAGGACATGATTCTCTTGATACAAAAATCATGAGCTCACGTGGGCAGGGATGCCATGCCCTGAAGTAGGTTTATACTTTTTGTTATCTTAAAGAACAAAGAAGTACACACCTACTCGTTACCCATTGACAAAGAATTTGGTTTTCCATAAAATAACAAGACCTTAGTCGTAATCTCAATATTAGTATTAGAAGGACGAGCAACTACCTGAAGAATAAGGACTGTGAAAACATCAATTGAAGTTAATTAGGTTTAGGGATAGGACATGATTCTCTTGATAAAAAATCTTGAGCTCACGTGGGCATGGATGCCATGCCCTGAAGTAGGTTTGTACTTGCTATCTCAAAAACAAAGAAATTATAACCTATTTGTTACCCATTAATATATTTGGTTTTCCATGTGGCAGAAACCTTGAGTCATGATTCTCAATGTTAGTATTAGAAGGACGAGCAACTACCTGAGGAATAAGGATCTGTGAAAACATGGATTGAAGTTGATTAGGTTTAGGGATAGGACATGATTCTCTTGATAAAAAAAATCATGAGCTCACGTGGGCAGGGATGCCATGCCCTGAAGTAGGTTTGTACTTTTGTTATCTAAAAGAACAAAGAAGTACACACCTACTAGTACCATTGATAAAGATTTTGTTTTTTTATATAATAAGAAAAACATTAGTCGTAATCTCAATGTTAGTATTAGAAGGACAAGAAAATACCTGAGGAATATGGATCTGTGAAAACAGGGATTGAAGTTGATTAGGTTTAGTGATAGCACATGATTATCTTGGTTTTTCATAAAATTAGAAACCCTTAGTCGTCATCTCAATGTTAGTATTAGAGGACCTGTAACTACCTGAAGAATAAATATCTGTGAAAACAGGGATTGAAGTTGATTAGGCTTAGGATAGGACATGATTCTCTTGATCAAAAAATCATGAGCTCACGTGGGCGGGGATGCCATGCCCTGAAGTAAGTTTATACTTTTGTTATCTAAAAGAACAGAAGTACACACCTACTCGTTACCCATTGATAAAGCATTTGGTTTTTCATAAAATAAGAAAACCTTAGTCATAATCTCAATGTTAGTATTAGAAGGACGAGCAACTACCTGAGGAATAAGGGTCTGTGAAAACATGGATTGAAGTTAATTAGGTTTAGGGATAGGACATGATTCTCTTGATAAAAAATCATGAGCTCACGTGGGCAGGGATGCCATGCCCCTGAAGTAGGTTTGTACTTTTGTTATCTAAAAGAACAAAGAAGTACACACCTACTCGTTACCCATTGATAATGAATTTGGTTCTCCATAAAATAAGAAAACCTATTCGTAATCTCAAATTCCTTAATATAACTCATGTAAAGTTGTTTATTATTGAGGTGTAGAGTCAGCTGAGAGGTAGGATGAAGTTGGAGAAGGTATATTGTAATACTCACAGTTGATGTTTCATCCGTCACTGGCTGATACTCACTTCCAATCTGCCTATCACTCCCACTTATATACTTACCCATCTCCCCACTCCAAACCCATTGTCCCTATCTCCCCCCTACTCACTGTCCCTATCTCCTCCTCTCCAAAACATTGTCCCTATCCCCCCTCACTGTCCCTATCTTCTCCCCACTTTTCATTCTGCCAATTTCCCCCACTCTTATATACCCTTCGTGAACAATTAGTGAAAGCTATTCTTAGCTTATCTTCCGTGATAATTTTAATCTGCTTAGTATTCTAATTATTTTACCTTGTTTAACCCACGCCATTCGATTTTCACTTATTACTACTAACTTTTAACTGTGTTTAAAGCACTCTATTCGATTTTCACTGATCATTACTAATTATTTAGCAGTGTTTAAAAGTACTAGTGGTACTCATAAAGACCGATGAAAATCACACACTAATTCAATTGTTGATTCTCTTGTCTAGATTTAACTGATAAAAGATTTAAATAAAAAAAATGATAAAAATTAATTAATATAGATTAAAAAATATTTATAACTAAAAATTAGATTATTTTACATAGCCCAAAAATGAATGAACGTACCTGAATTATATTGATTTTTTAATGAGACAGATATTGGTAATTAATTGAGTTATTGAAACCTCAAAATATATTCGCTTTTACTATAAATACACATTCACACACACACATGTAATATTAGTTGAAAATCGATGGCTATTTGTAATTTAAGTCAACATGAACTGCAAATAGTCAGTGATATCTGATTAATATTAAAGAAATACAAATATTAATAACAAATTTTAAATTTAGGGAACATTAGGGAATATTAATATTCCAAATGACTTCGGATAAAGTTTAGCAAGGATCCGTTGCAGTTTATTTTTGAAGTGCGTGCGGATGGATGTATGTGTGTTATCGTTTTTTTCGTCCACGATTTTTTCCACACCTTTGCGCTGATTGAAATGAAATTGAAAACCTACCATTAGTTTAACAAACTGAAGCGCTGATTAGTTTTTTGGTACATATCGGTCCACAAACATTAGTACTTTATTTCAGTACTTTTTTAGTTTTTTCTAAATATCTTGAAAATGACTTAACCAATTTTGATGAAATTTAATATCCTAATTAAGTACCTTGGGGACCACAAAAAAGGTTAAATAAAGTTTTTAGTAAAATTATATTTTAAAGTACTTTACTCAAGAACATATTAATATTTCAAATGAATTTGGATAAAGTTTAGCAACGATCCGTTGCAGTTTATTTCAGCATGCACACAGTAACACTTACTCCGAGGGGTGAACCGAAACCTAATATACTGTACACCTACTTCCACTTGTACTTCCAAATATTTCCAAGTAATTCCAAATATTGCCAAGTAATTCCAAATATTTTCAAGTACTTCCAAATATTTCCATGCCTTCCAAATATTTCCAAGTACTTCCAAAGTTTCCCAAATACTTCCAAATGTTTCCAAGTACTTTCAAATATTTCCACGTCATCATCATTGAGTATACAGTCCTAAGACTGGTTTGATGCAACAATCCGTCTCCAGTCGACTCTGTCCCCCGCCAGCTGTTTGACCTCTCTAAATGTCTGGCATCCCATATCCCCAATTATTTGGTTGAAATATTCTAATCTGGGTCTTCCCCTTCCCAGTACTTCCAAATATTTCCAAGTACTTCCAAAATACTTCCAAAGAGGTGTACACCTACTTCCCAATCGCGGATCACCCCTCGACTTACTCTGTATATTAAAATAAGACAAAGGTAACATATGATGTAAGTAATCGGTTTCCCATCGTAATTTGATCGAACCAATTCAAAACTCTAGCTCGTTTCGAAATCCCCTCTCTATACGTAGGTGAGAGGAGAGAATTGAATTTATTTATTTGTCTGACACTATAGTTTCGAAGGGTTGACCTTCGTCAACAGTCTTTATAAATATTTGATCTTTGGTTCAAATATCTGAATGGATTTAGGTAAATTTGTTTTCTCGTAATCGTAAGCAGGCCACTCAACAAATGAATACCAACTTATTTGTATCAAACAGAGGACAACATCATTGATTTCTCTTTATGAATCAACAACTCTGCTACTTTTGGAAAAACAAAATCTTTTTAATTTTAAAATAATTTCATTGCTTATTCAGTTTTGGAGAAATTAACTTTTCGAAATACTCTCTAATCTTTATTTAAATTATTAGGTATTAGTCTAAGATCTCGACTTAGGTCAACACACCTTCACCTATCGATTTTCCTAATCAAATTAGTATTTTAATAATATAATGTATTAATAATCAAAACTTGATAGGGTGGACTTTAATAAAAAAATAATGTTGTAAATTTTATTACATAAATGTAGTTATCGAGTTTCCGGATAAATATATTACCAATCGAGAGTAAAATATGTATATAAAATGTCAAAGTTGGGTCACCATATTTTTCCCTGCATATGTCCAGGTAGACAGGATATCAACAGGTAACTTCGAATTAGTATTTTGTAATTATAGTTTCCTTTATTGTTATATATGAAAATGTAGATAATTAAAATAAATAAATAAATAATAAATAAATCTAATAAATTAAATAAAATAGCTATGCAGCGAAATTGGATGTCGACATTGTTTTTTTTATTAATACATTATATTATCAAAATATTAATTTCATTAGGAAATTTGATAGATGAAGGTCGACCTAAGTCGGTATATTATACTATATGTCTATGCGTTTAAATTTAGAATCATTCACAGACTAGCAAAATTGGCCCGGATATCTTTTTGGTACTCAGGTTCAATTACTGATGAGAGTGAATTTAACCCTTCTGAAATATAACAAAAATAAAAATTATTAATAATAACACGAATTTAGTAGATCACGTTCTTCCGTGATTGATGAATTTCATTAATAAAAATCTATTATATTATTTATTTCACTATAATTGTATTATTAATAAATTTGTAAGGAAATCCTTAATGATTCGAAATAAATTTTTTATACAATTAGCGCATATTTGTTATGCATATGCTGTTAACCGAGGAGGAAGGATTATTTTTGTTAAGTTGTATCAGCCGGGCAGCGAATGGTAGCTAATGAGGCAGCTGGCTTCTGGATTCGATTAGCGAGGCCACAAGATGACAGCCTGTTTGTTTTACGAGAGCCTTTATTAACCTCTCGGTGACCAGACTAAACCAACTGGGTGTCGTACCGGACCACCGAGCCCTCCACTTGTTGTATCTTGCAATCTGCAATATGCATTTAATCTGATTAATATATACAGACGATTTATCTTCAGAGATATTCTGAAATTCCTATTCTGTAAAATTCTATAAAAATTAATGATTTTATATTGCTTTTATACATTAATACATTTTAATAATAAATTATTATTGATTCAGGTTGACGAGTTGGTAGGTTTCTTGCCTACGAATCAGCAAGCCCAGGTTCAAACCCGGCTCATCGCAAAGGTTTATCTTGATATAATTTGACCGTTACACCAATTTATAAATCTACACACACACACAAATAGACAAGAAAATGCAAATGTACACTTAGATTCTGGCCAAGTCAAATGGCAACCAGGAACAATCACATGTACTTATGGTAATATGTGTATAATTCCCAATAAACTGAAGATAGCCCGATAAATTTAGGCCGAAACGTCTTATTCTGGGAATTTAATTGGTCCTGGTGTATCCTTGCTTTAGCTGAATAACTCCTTCAAACCACTACATTAGGGTGGTCCTTATTTATAGGGGGTAAAAATAAATTTCGCATATTTCAAGAATGCCGGGCGGAATTTTGTTAGGCTGGATCTAAAAGTAATTCTTACAAAATTTTTGCTCAATCGAATATCATTTACCCGTGGCGCTTGGGGTCTAAATTTTCGAAAATATATGAAATGCCAATTTTGCTTTTTCAAATCTCGCGCGTCAAAATATATTATTAAAATATAATTATAATCTTTATTGGGACACGAAATTATTACAAGATAAAAGTGGCAAGCCAGTATAATTCCTACCGGAACCAAAATATGGAACAATTACTAGGTGTTTCAGGTGTACAAGCTGCTACACGTACCCTATACATGTATATTTATTTATTTATTTATTTATTTAGCTGGATTAGTTAGTTTTACGGACAAGATGTCCAATACAGAAAAAGAAACATATACAGGATACAATATTAAAACAATATGGATATAATAAAATAACAGGTAGGTATCAGAGAGAAAGAAAAACTTATCACACTGAAGTGGTTTTTACAATGTGGCAGATGCTTTTAAGATGATTTTTTTAAGTTGGTGAGGAGTTGTGCTGGAAAGGTCAAGATTGGTCGAGTGTTTATTTGCTAGTGTTTGAATTCTGTCAATGGCGTTGATTTTACCGAAGTTGGTCGAGTGATGTGGAACTACAAACATATCTTGGGATCTCGTGCTATGTGATGGGATTCTAAAATTTAGCCTAGATAGAATTTTTGAACATACGATTTTCCCAGAAATAAGTTTAAGCAGGAAGGAAATGTCATAGTAATCACGTCGTTGTACCAGTGTGTTGAGTTTCAGATGTGAAATTAGATGGTCATAATTCAAATTATCTATACTTATGCCTAGTTTATAATTAACCATCCTCAAAAACTTATGCTGGACTCTTTCCAAGGATGCCTTATATACCCCCTAGTAGTTCCATATTACACTACAGTATTCAAGTTTACTTCTCACCAGAGTAACGAACAAGAATTTGAGGGCATATATGTTTCGAAAGGATGAGGTTATCCTCGTGATGAAACCCAAGGTTTTACGAGCTTTACTAACAATGTTATTTATATGTGGGACGAATGTCAATTTAGTATCGAAGATCACACACATATGTTTATTTACATCAAGCAGAGGACAAACTCATTATTTATCTTTATGAAGATATCATTTATTTTTCATCCCAATGAATAAAGATTTTGTATGGAGTGTCTAAAACTGAATGACCCTGCATGCATATATATTCCTGTATGTGTGTATGGAAAATCGTTCCAGTTGAAACATTTTTTAAATAAAATACATTTTTGGCCCAATGAGATTTCCTCTCAGTATTTGATTTTTATTTCTTTTTTTTTTTTTTTTTTTTCGTGAAATCAAATCGCTAACCAAATCAACTTCCACTCTTTAAATTCCGCGTGCCTTATCCTGAATCAACAGTTCTCTTCATATATCCATCGTTTTTCATTTTTTTATTTTATTTTTTTTATTTTAACGTCAAATCCACTCCATTTATCGGAAGTAAACGTATTTGATATCCTTTCTTTCGATCAATAAATTTTTTTTTATGATCCGCTTTCATTTGCATACCTACTTCCCCCATGAGAAAAGAAAAAAAAGAAAAACGTTTTAACTTTTAATAAAATAGAATTTGAACTTAATTCTACTTATTTAAATATCTAATTAGTTTCTTTTGTAGAGAATTCGAAATGAAATACAAATAAAATTAGAAATCCAATAGTATCATTTCATTTGCATTTAATTCATTTCTTCCAACAAGGATACAATTATTATTCAAGAAGATCCATAACGAACTCAGCTGTGATTTTCAACGAAATACGAAAATAAGAGAACAAATCTCACAGAGGGAATATCTCAATTATGCTCTTTTTTTTAGAAATATATTATATACCGTCTCGCTTCCTTTGGACGTCAAAAAACCGGTTGATTTTCGTTCTTCCAAATGATTTTAATTAAAAAAAATCACCTCTTTGATCATCCTTTTCGATTGATTAAGTAATCGAATCAGCTTTCGATTTCAGTGAGAAAAGAAGAAACGGGAATCTGAGTTAAGTGGACGTCCTTTGAGGAAGGATATTGTTAATTTAACGCCCGCTGGCCGGATTCATTCAGTCGAAAAATTATACATTAACTAATCTTTTTAGGGTTCTGTTTTACCTTGGGATCTTTATAATCTCGCTATGTCTGTTCATCTGATACAATTTCGTAGCATGTACAATTAAGCACCTAATTTGATGAGATTTAATTTGCGTTTGCTTTTAATATTCGAGATTTCATGTTCATATCTGAAAGTAATGGAAGGCAGATTCTTCCCTCCTTTTTCAGGGTTTCAAAGGGTCAATGAAGAAAAAGAAAAGAATGACAAAGTCCAATAACTACACCTTATTTGGAATTGTGATAATTTTTTCTTACTTCATTACCCTTGGAGTGCCTTCCATTACTTTCAGCAGAAAATTCTACCAGCCTATCTCTCTCCAAAGAGGAAATTTCTTCAAATTATGTTTATATGTTCAGGAAAATTGAATCTATCATTTCAGAAAAAGTTATCTTAAGTTTTCAGGAAAACAAAAAAAACTGTATAAATAGTTAATTTTATTTATTTTCTTAGAAAGACGGACTGGTAAGCGAAATAAACAATGAAAGCCAGTCCATAAATTATTTAATTTTATTTAATTTCCAACGTTTCGGAGACTTTTTTATCTCCTTCTTCAATAGTTATTGATGGGTGAATATAACTCGGTTCCTATTTGTCTCCCCTTTAAGTGATAGCAACAATATTCAGTATTTTCCAACATTATACCATAAGTGTACTTGTTTATAAAGGAGAGACAAATGGGAACCGAGTTATATGTACTCACCCATCAATAACTATTCAATACCCTGAAGAAGGAGAGAAAAAAGTCTCCAAAACGTCGGAAATTGAATAAAATTAAATAATTTATGGACTCACTGCCTTTCATTATAACCTACTTATACATACATACTTATAAATAGTATAAATCCAGTTTTAAATAGGTATCTGCAAAAAATCTATGTATTAACATTTATATTAAAAAATACAAATCTTTTACAAAACAATCTAGAACAAGTTTATTTCCAACTAAACGTTTCGGGAGAATTTCTCCCTTTATCAATGGTAAAATTCTCTTTTTTTGAAAATTTTACCATTGAAAAGGGAAGAAATTCTCTCGAAACATTTGGTTGAAAATAAACGTGTTCTAGTTTGTTTTGTAAAAGATTTGTTTTTTAATATTTTAAATACAATCGATAAATAATTGTTTCTTTTAACATTTATATGTTGAGACAAATTTTTGATCAAAATTTTATTACACACAGAAATTTTTAATTTTTAATTTTTCTCCCATGTCTTTTCTGCAATATACATCGAAACTTGTTTACGGATTGCACGAAGCAAAACAAAGAAAATACTAAAATAATGATTTATTTAAAATATTTTGATAATATCTGAAAAGCATCTGATCTTTTATTTATGTGAAACCTACCTAGTATTTTATATTTAAAAAAAAATTTAAATTTTCTTTTCTTTAGTTAAATGTGGGTATAATTTTTATTTACATATTTGAATTCAGCAGCAAATATTCATTCGGAATAGAATAAAAAAATGGAAGAAATGGCATATTTTTGTCTGCTTAAAAATTTTCAAAATGTTCAAAACTATGTTTTTTACTTCTAAATATTCAAAAATTCATAATTGAACCAATTTTTGGAATTTTTGGACGGGACAAAATCGTTCTTTTCAGATGTTTCTCTAAAAACAGGAGATGCCATTAGCTCTATTTTGACCAGGTTAAGATAAGGGTTCTTTTTAACCGACTTCAAAAAAGGAGGAAGTTCTCTATTCGACTGATTTTTTTTTTTTTTTTTTTTTGTGTGTCTATGTTAACTCATATCTCCGCCAATTGTGAACCGATTTTGATAATTTTTTTGCTTCAGTCTAGCTTCCGATTGGTCCCTTTTTTTTATTGGTATTAGACCTTTTTTGTTTGGTTTGTTCAGGCCTAACTTCTTTGTTTATTAACCGATTTCGATGATTCTTTTTTTATTGGAAAAGGGGTAAGTATCTTATTAAGTCACTATTAATAACATCACTAAAAAGAGAAAAATAAAAATAATTTATATAAAAAAAAAAAAATAAAACCGACTTCAAAAAACTTAGATAAATGCAACAAATAAAATAATAATAACTTAAAAATAAAATAAAATCCACTAAAAGGTATAAAATAATTATCTAATTTAGTTACAACTAAACGACGGAATTTTAACATGAAATTACTTTTTAAGTCGGTGCCAAACATATACATTTTATGAATCGCACTAGACGGATTTGGCGGGTACGCTCGCTTAAAGGTATAGTTTGTTTGCCACCGACTTCAAAAAGTAATTTCATGTTAATATTTCGTCGTTTAGTTGTAAGTAAATTAGATAATTATTTTATATCTTTTCGTGGATTTTATTTTATTTTTAAGTTATTATTATTTTATTTGTTGCATTTAAGTTTTTTGAAGTCGGTTTTATTTTATTTTATAAAAATTATTTTTTCTCTTATACCATCACATAAATATATTAGTTAGTATATTCAGATTCCTGAAGTCCTCAAATTCAGAATCTGGTCTTGACTTGGGGAGAACTACTTATAGTCTTTAAGGTTCAATTTTTTATCTTCTTCTAATTGATGATTATGTACTTGGCCTTCAGGAGAACCTTTTGCAGATCTTAGAATTGCTGCATCTTTTCGTAAATATTTCTAAACTTCTAATATTCTTTTTTTCTTCTGGGAAATGCAAGAGTTAAACATGATAAAGTTAAGTAAAAACCTTTATTGGTTATACAAATCCATATCTTGGATAATATCTTAGTTATATCTTAGATAGTCGTGGTATTTGCAGAAGCATTAGCAACAAATTGAATTTTAATCTGAACAACAATCTTAGAAGATGACCCGTGGGAATTTTTCAAAATCAATGAATATGTAGTTGAAAAATACATTGCTACTTCGGAAAAATTGCACGAAACATTTATAAAGCTTGACTCTCTCTCTTCTAAAATCGAGATTTCAATCGATCGATAAATACCAGCAAGTCATGAAAAAGCCTAAGTCATAAACATTTCAAAATTTGTCTTAAAAAAGAAACTTCATGCATTTAACTTTTCGAGCTAACTAACAGACATTTTGACTAAATAATTAATATCTCGTGAATATAAATTTGTTAAAAATTAAAGTTAGCGAAAAGGGTGTGTTTATGGTGAAACATTTTTAAAATTATAATAGGTTGGAGTTGGTGATGTTTCACAATGAGATGTTCTTATCAAAATTTTTTCAGCCTTTTTTGAAATTTTCAAAATTCAAAGCAAAAACGACTTTTTTCATATTTACCATTTCCAGTATGTAAAAGTTCAAAAAATTGATTAAATAAGATATTTTAATTATTTTTAAGAAAAATATCCATATTTAAATACCATCAGGGGCGTAGAGACCGCCGCATCGGCCGTATCAATAATACGGGCCCCCCGGCAACAAAGACCCCGACGTGTGTAAGGAAATAGCAGTCTGACGCAGTCGGGTAGAAGCTCCCCCCCCCCCCCCCGACAAATTTGATACAAACCCGTTTAGGACATGAAATTTGAAAAATTGTATTCAGCGGTCACCAATGAATTTTACGAATAATAAAATGAAATTTTCAAAAATGAAGGGTCCTTTTTAGACAACATCTTCTGGCTGAAAAGTCACCGCCCGCCTCTGCAGTAGGTATAAATCAGAGTGCTTCTTTTAAGTAGAAAAATACTTTTTCAATGGTTAAGAGATTTTTTAAAGAAGAAATCAAAGAGGATGTTCTCTGCTTGATGCAAATAAGCATATATCTCTATAAAAATAAGAGTATATATCAGAGGACATCCTAAATGTTTTCTCCTTAAGAATAAAGAACTCTGCTACTCTAAGCAAACTAAATCTTCTCTTTAAGAGAGTTCGAGGCGGCTTATCTATCTGGTTGATCTTCAAAAAAATCTTTTGTATTTCTGCAGAGTGACAACGTCTGCATACCAAATTTTTTAATAAAAAAATTGTTAATAATGAGGTTAATTTCGAATAAAAATCTTTGTTTTGATAATATTAATAAAAAGAATATTGAGATAAATTTTTTCTCATTATAAAAACATTTATTTAACACAAAAACGATTTCAACAAATAGAGTTGGAATTCTACACTAGTCCTTTTGTCACATTCTGTTGGCTGCAAATAACTTTTCATTTTTTACATTTATAAATAACTAATTAACTAGACTATCAAATCTATTGAAAAATGTGTCATTCGATTAATAAAAGTTGAATTATTGATCTGTATAAATTTGTTGAAAATGGTATAAATTGTATAGAAGTTATAGCCCTTTTAAAAGCTCGGTCTATTTACTTCCATGTTAAAAGGACAATTTTCAATAATTTATTTCTCTGTAATGAGAAAGACGATAAACTTAAAATTTCGGTAATAAATATTTAATGCATCAATGATTCGATGGTAAAAATTTGAGAATTTTCTTATAAAAAAGATAAACAATCTCTAACCTCCTTAAGGGACTATTTAAACGATTTTCAGAGATTATTTATTATAAAATAATAGCCATCCACCCATATATAGGTTTTCTCTTTTGATATACAGAACAACACAGAAGCAATAAATCTACAATTTTCTTATAAACCTTCATAAAAAACGCTTCAATGACTTTTTATTACCGAAAAATTTCAAAAAAACCTCACATAGCTACTCTTATTCTTTTGTTATAATAAAATATAGTATCGTAGTATTATAGGTTATAAATAAATTCCCTCGTCTCGTTTAAAGTTCCATCGACACCTATATATCTATATTTTTTCTCTCCTCTCTTCCTTGTTGAAATCGAAAACCCATTGATTTATTCCGTTCCATCCTCGCGTTTATCTCAAAGAGGATCAACAAATGATTTAAAAGAGAGGGGCAGAAAAAGAAAAAAAGAAAACAACAACAACGAGTGTCACCTGAGGTTTAAGACCCTCTCGGGCGTCGATGACACTCTTGGGCTTTAAAACCGTCTTCGGGTTCAGAATGAAAACTCACACCTCATTTGAATTCTCGTCCATTCTCTAATCTCAGAACTGAAACTACATTTTTTTCTTCTTCTTGTGGAGTTTTATTTTTATCAAGAACTTGAAGGAATTTTTTCCAATTAATAAAGGTATTTTTGATTGTGTATCTGAGATATGGATATTATCAAACTAGAAGGTAATAACCAATTATGAATATATATAGAAAAAAAATTAACTTTCTATTTAATGAAGTAACAAACGATCATGAGAATGTCTAAGAAAATTTTAATAGATATTAAGATAAAGACGAATCTATTCATTATATGTTTTTCTAAATAGATAATGTTTATTTTTTAATATTATAACTGATGTACCATATTTATTTAATTAGATTTTAATTTAGAAATGGGAAAATATAATATCATGACTTTGTAACAGTGAGTTAATTACAGAAATTTTTTTTAAATAATAATCATGTAGGTAATCATCGGGTAAATAGTGAAAACTATTAAAAATATTGATTGATTGTTCTTTTTGAGAAAATTACGAAAACCCTAAAAACACCTAAATTAAAGGGCTACTTTTAATTACTCATTGTTGTGAATTTGCATCTTGATGAAATAACTTTATTTTCATAATATATCGAATATATCAAAAGAGAATGCATTTTTTTTATATAATGATACTGATACAAGAAAAAAGTTGCACCAAAAAGGTACAACCTCTGTAATCCGCGGTGGAAGCTGTAAATAGAAAAAAGGTACTCTTTTAGAAATGAAGCTGTTGAAGCTTTTATTTGTGTGATTAATTTTATTAATAATTGAAATTTTATTAAAATCACACATAATTATAATTATTTATTGAACACGAATAAATAATACAATAAACTACGACGTTTCGATCGACTTATTCTGCTATCGTCTCAAGCGAGGAGTGAACCACGACCTTAAATCGTTGAACAAATGGCAATTATACTAATTTTTTTTTTAATTGATATAAAGCACTCAGGCACGTATTCTGAAATTTTTTCGGGGGAAGGAGAACATTTGTTTTGGATAAAAATCAGAATTTTTATCGAAATAATGAAGTCAGGTTCTCCGCGTTCACCGCACTTTCAAGGGGGCGGCAATTTTAGAAAAATACGAGGGGTGAACCGCGACCTAATATCGTACACCTACTTCCACTTTCATTTCCAAGTGGAAGATAATAGATGACAATAGATTATCTAATGAATTCCAAAGTAATTCCAAAGACGATGTATACCTAATTCCAATCGCGGTTCACCCCTAGGTCTCAAGTATCAGAACGGTCGCCAAATAAGTCGACCGAAACGTCGTAGTTTATTGTATTATTTATTCGTGTTCAATAAATAATTATAATTATATGTGATTTTAGTAAAATTTCCACTAATAAATACTCTTTTATTGGAAATATTATTTTTATTTATTCCTGGATTGCCTTCCATTAAACACTCAATAAAATTTTTAAAAAGTAATTGAAATATGTGTAATGCATATATGAGTTGTTTAACCAAACAAAATACCGGAAACTGAATATTTCTACAGAATTATGACATATATAATTTTATACATGAGATACATTTAAAGAAAAGGCTTTTGATTATAAATATTCATGCAGATTTATTTACTAACGCTAAGTCAAACATTTTTCACCGATACGCCTGGGAGTTAGGCATAGCCTACCAGGTGGCTCTTATAATGAATTCACTTAGAATTTTGTTCATTGTGTTTGAAAATGTCTGGAAAATCATTTTAAACCATTATTTTTCTATCAGTATAGTATGTATGCCTGAGTTTCGACACCCACGATAATTTAAGAATGAAACGTCAAAGAAATTACTTTCTGGTACTAAAATGTTTGCATTTTCCATTGCGGAGAAATGACAAGATTCTGAACTTTCTAGTTTTAGACCATACAGTTCAAAAATGGTGAAAATGTATTTTTTGTAAGATTTTATTGAGAATTAATAAGTTGTTTAAATAAAGATTTTTTCAGTTTCATTATATCAAGAAATTAAGTTTTTTACTTTATCAATGCGACATAAAGATCGTAATCGGTCTCGTGGCTTCAAGGGTTCTCAGGTAAAGACTATGGAACCCATGGTCTCAATTAAAGTCACAAATTGTAGTATTCATTTAGGTTGAATTTTAGCACGTGAGAGTTATTCCAAAAATTACATGGGGGTCTCATCCAGAGGCCAAAAAGTGTGAGTGGATGGATGGATGTTATCAAATTTGATTTGTTTACCAAAAAAGAATTTAGTCTTTTTGATTTTAAGTCAAATCTTCCATGTTTTCAGTAGAGGTTACCATTAATAGTCAAATCATCAAAAATGGAATGCAATAAGGTTTTATTCCTCTAGTGTCTAGTACAAGTTAAGAATCGATCGTTATTTTCGATTCCCCCATGTCTTCAGCAATGGTAACAATAATAATCGAAACTTCAAAAATCCAAAGTATAATGGTTATTCCTCAAATATTAAATGAGAATTGATGGCTATTTTTGAATTTAAGTCAACATGGTCTGCAAATAGCCAGTGATTGACTTTGAATAAAATTTAGCAATGGTTGCAGTTTATTTTTTATTTTATTTTAAAACCCACTATTAGTTTATACAAAATAATTCTTTATATAATAAAACTTAAGAAACGAATCTATGGCAAGTTTATTAAATTGACCAATTTTTCATTTTTTTTTTAAGTATTATATTTTATTTAATCTTAGAATTTTTCGTTAAATTGAAGGGTTGGTTTTGTCACAAATATAATAAAACAATAATTTTAATAACTATTTGTATTATTTAATTGATAACTATACAGTTTCGGTCACCACTGGTCGACCATCCTCAGTAGTTCTAAAAATTGAAATGAAACACTTATTTACATTTTTTCTTTTTATAGAGAATTATATAACACAACATTTTTTTTTTTATAATAATTTGAAATCATACATACATCTCGTTCAAGAACCGGAATTTGTCATTTCACATGAAACATTCATTCTTAAATCTTCAATATAGATACATCACATAATTCATTACAATCACACACATATATATATATAGCAACAATTTATAAAAACGTTTATCACTGAACTAGAAACTATTTTGAATTAATGATTATATTAAATATTATTTTCAATTTTATTTTTTTCTAATTATCTCATTGCATAGTCAATTATTATATAATTAAAAAATCCATTATAAATAATCCATTCTAGAAACACATTATAAGTTAATTTACTCTTTATTTTTTATTTTTTATTAATGAAATTAATGAAATATCAAAAAATACACATCTTCCTATTACATTTTTCTTATAAAATCAATACCTGTTTAATCAACATACTAAATCAATTCAACACTCTCACAACAATGACACAATTAGACTGTAGCATTCTGATATGTTTTCCGAATCCATTTTGAAATTTACACAATTATCGATATCCTTCAATATATAAAGAGATTCTTTTATTTTTCTCTTGGTCCAATTTTTCTCATAATCTAGTATCTTTACTCCTTCAAAATCGAAACTATGCTCGTTGTCAATAGCATGAATGGATAACGCGGAGACCAATTTATTTCCATTAATCGATGAAATATGTTCTTTAATTCTTTGTCTCAAATGTCTTGAAGTCTCACCTATATATTTGTGTGTTTTTTTATCTTTTTTACATGAATCACAGACCATCTCATAAATAACCCCCATTTTATCAAGTTTTTCAAGATGAGTCTTATTGTTGAATATGTTCATGAGTGGCCTGCCAACACTGTGTACCAATTTTATGTCATTATTATTCAGAATTCTCAAGATTTTCGCAGATAAATCATGAATATATGGGATGGAACCTTTAATAATTTTATCTTCTTTTTTAATCACTTCCGTTACTAATTTAGTAGTTCTGGAAGAAATTTAATCTTAGAACTACTCTACGATAGCTAATTCCTTCCCAGACCATCTTCAAAATTTACGTAGAGTGTACCGACCGAAGCTTCGATCATTTTTTACATTTCCTTCATTTGACTTTATAAAAAAATATATATATATATACCATAATTATAATGCACTGTTTTTGAATTATAAGACTGTCTCAAGATAGAATTATAAGACTGTCTCAAGATAAAAAAACTCACCCGGTATATAATATGGAAAAAAGTTTCAAATAAAAAGTTTATTTGTATTGAGGGAGAAACTAAACTAAGCTATTGTTTTTTGACCTAGAACAAGCTTTCAAGGGTATTTCATGGCCAACTTCTGTTTTTTCAATGGAAGCCTATATTTTTCTTTACGTCACCATATTTTACAATAAAAACTGAACAACTTTCATAAGTATTGAAAAGTTTTTGTTTTTGCCGAGAGTAGCAGAGTTGTTGATTCACAAAGAGAAAGAAAGAGGTTGTCCTCTGCTTGATGCAAATAAACATACACACATATATATCATCTCGATATATATGTGTGTATGTTTATTTGCATCAAGCAAAGTGACAACCTCTTTGTTTCTCTTTGTGAACTTTCATAAGAACTATTTTTTTATACGACATCAAATAAACAAAATACATGAATCAATTTGATCTCAAAAAAATCTTAATTATTTTTAACAATTATTTAACTTAATTATCAAATAATAATGATTAAATAATTAATTATTAAATAAATATTTATTAAATTAAAAAGTCACAACAATGAAAATAAGTGTTTATAATGATCTTAAAACTTCGTTATACTCAGATTTAAGAGATTATTTTCTACTTAATAGAACTACTTAAACTTTTTGAGTTTAAAAAAGTTTATTTCTCGTGTCAATCCAGTAGATAGTCATATTGTATTACTATAATAAAAATGTAGTATTTTTTTTTGAAGACAGAATTGAAATGGTCTTAATTTATGGTGAATGTGGAAGAAGTGTTATGGGGCTGCCATTGAAATGGATGACAAGTGTTTTCCTGATAGGCTCACAAGCTTCATTTTATCGTGTTATAATTCGGTTAAAAAAAATAAGGAAATTGGAATTGGAATTCATCCAGAAGACTTGCGATACACTTTGGAATGTCACTGAACATAGTCGGAAAATTATTAAATTATTAATTATTATTAAATTATTTATTTATTAATTAAATATGTGATCATTATTATTTGATAATTAAGTTGAATAATTGTTAAAATTAATTATTAATTGAATTTTTTTAGATATAATTGATTTATATATTTTGTTTATTTGATGTCGTATAAAAAAATAGTCCTTATGAAAGTTATTGAGATTTTTTTGTAAATTTATACAATGTAAAGAAAAATATAGGTTTCCATTAAACAAACAGAAGTTGACCATGAAATACCCTTGAAAGCTTGTTCTAGGTCGAAAAACAATACTGTATTTTAGTTTCCCCCTCGATATAAACAAACTTTTATTTGAAACTTTTTTCCATATAATACACTATTTTTGAATTATAAGACAGTCTCAAGATAAAAAACTCACCCGGTATATATATATAAATTTACCTATTTATGAAATAATTAAAAAAAAAAATTATAATTTTAAATTAATAATATATTTTGTGATCATTAAAAGAGACTTGAATAATTAACCAACCAATGTCATATCATAATTTTATAGATAATTAAAAATATTGTTTTTGTTTTATTTTCAGAAAGACAAATTCAAAGAAATAGATAATTCGCCCGGCAACTAATCTCTCGCGGACGAGGCGCCTCAGTCAGGGGCCTCTTGCCCAGGGAAAGACACCACCGCGCTAACTTAGTAAGTAATTCCTCTATTAATAATTAGTTTTACTAATTATTTAATTAGACACTTGTTTAATAATTGATTTAATAATATGTTTTAACCAAGTACAAGTATAGATCTTTAATTTTTGACCACTATCTATACAGATATAAATTCCTATATATTTATTGTGATGTCTCTTTCTCATTAACTCTATAGTGAAATTAAGACATTTTTTTCATCATAAAATAATAATTGTTTTATCTTTTTAGTCCCGATTCTGTTCGTTTTGAGTTGGATTGCTTGGAGGGCCACGTGTTCGATTCTCGCGACCTCCGAGGGATCTGTCTCCGATTCTGGACCAAGGTAGGCCTTACAACTTTTTTGTTGAAAATTTTGTATTTTTGTATCTATCTTTTCAAAGCATCTGTACTTAATTGACTTCTTTAATTCTCTTCGATTGATTGATTATCATATATTGAAAATTACGTTGATACTCTATTTTTTTTAATGAAATAGATGATAGAAGGAGTTACACCAAAAAGGTGCATCCCCTAAAGGCCTGGGTCGGCCCCTCCATCCATTTATTTCTTAATGATTTTTTTTTTTCAATTCAATGCAGTATATAATGTCGGCGTTCAAGCAAAACTCTCTTACAAAGAGAAACAAAGAGGTTGTCTTCTGCTTGATGCAAATAAACATACACACATATATATCGAGATGATATATCTGTATATATATATATTATTTATTTGTTTGAGACTATAGTATAGTATAATATATATATACAGATATATCATCTCGATATATATGTGTGTATGTTTATTTGCATCAAGCAGAGGATTCAACCTCTTTGTTTCTCTTTGTGAATCAACAACTCTGCTACTCTCGGCAAAACAAAAACTTTTCAATTAAAACTCTCTTAGTCTAAAACATTTGTTTTCAGATATTTCCATTTAAAACTTTTGAGTCTTTATGAAAAATACTAAAAATGATTTGAGAATTTTTTAATATTAATTATTACACAGGTCAACAAAAAAAAAACAAAAAAAATGGATATCTCTGCGGACTTCTATGATTTCAAGTACACAGTTTACTAATATATTCATGAAAGTACTGAATTGGTTCTGATTTTTATGATTTTGGTGTACCTATAATATTTAAAATAAGTTTATAAAAGGCGTTTCTCTAAAGTGTAACATTGTTTTTCTCTCTTTTTACATCTATATAAATTAATGAAACACTAAAACAAAACAATTAGTAATATTTTTCAATAAAAAATTGGTTTTATTGAATATACATGCTTTTTCATTTCATATTTACTGATTTTTATAGTGTAATATGAAAATGAAGATTAAAAAAAGAAAAAAACTAGAGCCAATATTCCAAAATCATTCAGAGTTTCATAAATTGTTGGCATAAAATTACTCAAAATTATTTTCATATTAAGGGCAACAAAGCCACAGACCAGTGTTATATTTTGTAATTTTTCGAGGATATATTCTTATAATATTAATGACTCGTGCTTGGAGGGCTTATTTTTCTTCACAATTATACTAATACTTATAAAAAAGTCTGGTTTCTTACCTCTCCATTAAATACTTCTTATTTCATATATAAATAGAAAACTCCTGCAACTAATGAATGAAAAATATTTAATATACCATTTGAATATCGCGCCACAAAATGGTTAGGTATTATTCATAGAGTAATATAGAGTGGAAGGCTCCATAAGGAGCCAATGTATTTTAGCTTATACGAGTTACAGAGCTCTCTGGCGAGTCCAGGGCGAAAAACCGCTTTCTTCGGGGCAAATTTTGGTGACATTATCAAGATTAAAAAATCCGCTTATATATGTATATATAACATAAAGGTTATGTATCTTTTATCTATGACAAAGGCTTTGAATGTTCTATGATCTTTGGATAGCTCTTAAGAACTAGGAGTTTTCGTCCTGCAGTCGCTAGAGAGCACTTTTTCGATATACGGTAGCCTTCCACTCTATATTAGTCTATGGTATTTTTAAGTTAATAAACTATTTCTTGTTTCAAATTTAATTGATCAGGGTGTTTCAACGAAAATTATCTCTTATAATGACATATGCACTCCACAAGATTTCTTCTTAATACAATCTGAAAACATTATACAATATTAAAATTAAATAATACTGAAATGTGTCCCTCCTCAACTGGAGGACCCTAATTAACGCTTCTCCGTAGAACATCTTCAACAGAGTGTTTTCTGGACAATTAACACTTACCAAATGTCCTGTTAAGATAATAGGATCATTATCTCTCTCTTTAAACTCCTTGAAAAACTTGATTAACATAGAATCTCACTTATAAGATAAACTTTGATAATTTATAACCTTTTCTCTAAAGTGATATTTTTTTTATGAAAATGGACAAATATTTTTATAAAAAATAAATTGTTATAGTAATTGAATAAGTAATCAAAAAAAGCTTAATGTCGCGAATGTGAATTTAAAAATTTATTCTTAGACTAAATATTTATTAATGTAATGCAAAAAAATGACTGAAACCGTTTTTAGCAAATTAAAAATAAATAAATAAAAATAATAATAATAATAATTTAGTTGATCTTAGATTAAGTCAAAATCTTTGTATTAGAGATTTCATATTTGTCTAACGGAGTACTCAGATTATCAATTACTACACATATACCTAAAGATAAATAAAGACATAAAGAGAATTCATTGAGGTTGTCCTCTGCTTAAAGCAGGCTGGTTGGCTGCTAATCTTTTTATAATGTGAAGGCCAAAGTCAACAAGCTAATATTAATTAATGAGGCTCAGTGGTCTAGGGCAGGGTTCGGCAACCTGCGGCTCGCGAGCCGCATGAGGCTCTTTCGATGTCAAGATGCGGCTCTCCAGTTCCATGCGCAAATATTAATAATTATATTATTTTAGGCTAAAACGAAGATGAGCAGCCCACTGACAAAAAACAACTTGAACAGGTTCGTTTTATGATCTCGGTTCGATTAGATAAAACATGGGTTTCCAAACAAACCTTGTAAGGTTCGGTTAAGTTATATTCAGTTCGACTCGGTTTTACGGTTCGTATACCTTCATTTCGGGAGGGCATTTAGACGGTTAACTTGGTATTAATTATAGTTATATTATTTGATTACTAATTTTATAATTCTAGTAGAGCTAGCTAAAAATAAAATACTTTAATATATTATATTTTGTGCGAAACATTTGTATGTTTTTACATGAATAAATATTATTTCATATTTAAAGCTATTTATTTTAAATCAAAAATTAAATTTATATACCTAATTCTAATCAAATATAATATTGAAACAAAAATGTTAGTGGCTCTTTAAAAACTGGGAAATTTTGTAAATTGTAACTTTTGGCTCTTCCGTCTCAAAAGGTTGCCGACCCCTGGTCTAGGGGTATGATTCACACTTTGGACTAACAGAAAACATTCTCTTTACTAGAAAAACTGCAGATAACAGTCTTCTCTTCCCTCAAAATAGACAATACAAAAATTAATATTTAAAACGAAGTAAAATACTTAGTTTTAGGTTAAAAATAAAATAAAATGAGAGAGTCTTCTGTTTTTTAAATAAAATAATTTTTAATTATTTCTAGAGACTATAGTTTCGAAGGCATTGCCTTCATCATCAGTCTATCACAAATATTTCAAATTAGTTACAAATTAAGATTTATACATAGAAAATTTTGAAAAATATATAATGTCTTTTTCTTCATGTTTCTTCTTAAGAGATTAGAATATAACTTAAGAAGAAACATGAAGAAAAAGACATTATATATTTTTCAAAATTTTCTATGTATAAATCTTAATTTGTAACTAATTTGAAATATTTGTGATAGACGATGATGAAGGCAATGCCTTCGAAACTAGTCTCTAGAAATAATTAAAAATTATTTTATTTAAAAAACAGAAGACTCTCTCATTTTATTTTATTTTTAACCTAAAATAAAAACAATTCTGTTACCATCGACAGTGAAATCTTTTATTCAACTAATAAAATACTTAGGTATCAAATTAGATAAGCGTCTCACATTTAAACCACATATACGTACAGGAGGCGTATGGCACAATGAGAAATCTCTTTCCGCTGTTGTCAAGAGACTCTTTCCTTTCCATTAGACACTTCTTATATAAATAGTTTGTTTCAACTAATGAATAAAAAAAAATTGATAACCCATTTGAATATCGCGCCACAAAAGGGTTAGGTATTATTAAGTTAGTCAACTATTTCTTGTTGCGAATTTGCTTGAGCACAGTGCATGCGCGGATACAGGGGGGGCGATGGGGGCGACCGCCCCCCCCCAAAGCATTGGAGTTGGAGATCAACATTTTTTATATGTTTATTTAATTTTTTTTTTTTTAATAACATTAAATTTTAAAATTTTAAAATTGAAGAAAATTAAGTCCCCCCCCCCGCTTGGACAATTCGATCGCGACACACTTCCGAGATCAAAAGTAGATCTTATCTGGATCCGCGCCTGGCACAGTGTTTCAACGGAAAATATCACTTAAAAAAGATACAATGACACGAGGACTCCACACGATTTCTTCTTAATACAGTCTAAAAACATTATACAATATTAAAATTAAATAATACTGAAATTCAAATTCAAATTAAATTAAGCATTCTAATATACAAAACGTGGCAGGGTAAAAAATAATCTGACATTACTTGCACACATCATATGACTTTCATTTCCATCACAAAATAACAAAACAATTAAATTATTAAGATTAATAATCGCGTGTTGGATGCGGAAAACGCCGCATGCTGTAGAACAAACCGCTTTATTATATAGATTAATAATCAAATTTAGATTGTTTTAAAAAATATTTAATTCTGCTAATAACTGATTTGAATTTGTATATTGAACCAAAAAATGGCTAGGTATTATTAAGATATCATAGGTTTATATCTCATTGCAAATTTGATTACTATTAGAATATATACCTAATGTTTGAAACTGATTAACATTTTACAAATAAAAATCTGACGTGACTTGGATACAAAACTCTTATTATAACACAAAGAGAAACAAAGAGGTTGTCCTCTGCTTGATGCAAATAAACATACACACATATATATCGAAATTATATATCTGTATATATATTATTTATTTTAGGTTAAAAATAAAATGAGAGAGCCTTCTGTTTTTAAATAAAATAATTTTTAATTTTTTTTTTTTTTTTTTTTTATTATTTATTTGTTTGAGACTAGAGTTTCGAAGACTTGGTCTTCATCATCAGTCTTTTTTAATTATAAATATTATTTTTCTTTTTTTTAACTGGCTCCCAGCTACAATAAGTAAAGATCGAAAATTTTCAATATCCATAAGGTATTGACTCCATGAAAAATAATATTTATATTTAAAAAAGACTGATGATGAAGACCAAGTCTTCGAAACTATAGTCTCAAACAAATAAATAATATATATATACAGATATATAATTTCGATATATATGTGTGTATGTTTATTTGGATCAAGCAGAGGACAACCTCTTTGTTTTTCATTTGTGGATCAACTCTCGGCAAAACAAAAACTTTTCACTTATTATAACGATTCAGCAATACACTTAGATTATTAATGAAAATTGTTGCTTTGTGTTTGAAAGTTCGTAACTATTTATATACCAAATTATAATTAGGTATATATCAAGCTTTCTTTATTCCATTTGAACAAACTGATGAGATTGGCACATTAGTGGAATCCTCTGAGGAAGTGGTGCTACAAGCCCTCGAAATATTTAAATCTATTAATATTTTATTTATTTATTTTTATTTTTTATTTTTTAAATAACAAGTAAATTTTTAATTACATTCTTTAATATAAATAATATTAATTAATAAAGTAAAGGGTGTGTAGTTTCACAGTGAATGAAATAAAACTCAAAGAGGTTTATACAAACTCAATATATGTCGGACTAATAATCCGACATATATTGAGTTTGTATAAACTCTTTGAGTTATATTTCATTCACTGTGAAACTACACACCTTTACTTTATTAATTAATATCATGTTTCACCTAAAACCTACACCACTTTCCCTAAGTAAAATAAATAATATTAAATATTTGAATCTGAACATCTCAGATGCCTATTTAATAAATCGTAGAGAATGAGAAACGTGTTGAGGGCTTCGTTGACTGGACCTCACAGAAGATCCAGGCGTATTGGCCAAATGCAGTGGCTTGAATCGAGTGTAAATCAAATCTGTATTCCCAAGCATGGGGAATAAATTCAAATTTCAGTGTTAGGCATTGTCTTAGGAGGAGATCGGCAGAACAAAGGCCAAAAGAGTAGCCTTTGTGGTACCTGAAGTGGAGAGAGGCCGGAGGCTATCTCACAGACGTTTTTTTTCTAAATTGGCCCATTGTTTCTTTCGGTGTGTGAGTGTCGAACGAAAAAATAAATAAAAAAATAAAAAAAGAAACGATCGGACGAAAATTTTGTCTACCATAGTCAATCAATTGCCTAAAAGTTATTATTAATTGGAAAAAGATCTCTTCTCAAATTTCATAATTCAGGTTGATTACATGTTTTGTGGTTGTTTTTTAGTTAAACCTGATAGTTGAGGGGGCACATTTATTAATAGAGATGTTGTCTATAGGGGATTTGAACATTGCATTTATTTAAAAGAAAAAATGGTATGCTTGTTACAAACTTTTTTTTATGATAATGATCAGAGAAGGAGTCACACCAAAAAGGCGCAACCCCCAAAGGCCCGGGCTGGCCCCTCCATCGTGAAAAGAAGAAGAAAGAATTTTATGGGTTGGGCGGGGGTCGAAGGTATCTGTGGATACGGGTCTTAAATAGCTGAAGGTTATAAGTCGCGGGAAAGATGGAGGCAGGGAGCGAGTTCCAGTCTCTGGAGGTCATAGGGATAAAAGAGTTGGCGAAAGCGCTTGTTCGACTTTTATCCAATTTGACAGCGAAGGGGTGCTGAGCGTTAGAAAACCGCGTGTTTCTCGTAAAGAGGGCATTAGGGGGGATAAGTGATTTCAGCTCGACTGAACAGACACCGTGATAGTATCTGTAGTACAGGGAAAGGGCAGAAACGGTTCTTCGGTGAGCCAGGGAGTCGAGTGAGTTGGTTAGAGCCGGGTCTCCTATTAGTTTAATTGCTCGCTTCTGAATTGCATCCAGTGTAGCAAGAGAATGCTTGGATGCACCCCTCCACAGATGAGAGCCATATTCGAGACAGGGACGAATTTGAGCCTTATACAGTATAAGAAGTTGACTGGGAGTATAACAGCGTCTAGACCTAAATAGGAGACCAAGCTTGCGCGCTTCTGCTTTAGCAGTGGTTGAGATATGGTCATTCCATGAAAGGTCAGACCCTAGAGTTACGCCTAGCATTGAAATTTTATCCCTGAATTCTAGTGAGTTTGAGTCGAATGATATGTTTGGGAGGAAACTACTTTGAACAGATAAACACGCATTTGTAAATTTGCACATACCGTCCATGTGTGTGTGGGTTCATACGTATTAAGGACAAAGACCGATATTGAAATACTGGTACAAATTTTGCTCACAATTGGCGTAAAAACGGCTGGAATTATTTTTATGAAATTTCGTATTTGGATCAGATGTCTTCTGACTTAAAATGATTGCTATAGAACATTTTGATATTTTGACCCCAAAAGGGAGTTTGAAGTGGAGCCACTAACGGAAATTATCAAATAACTCCTAAACTATTAACTCTACAAATTCTTTTAGAAGCAAAGTTGTACAGGATGTGATTTCTGATAACTTTTGTTTAAACAAATTAAAAAAAAAACCCAAAAGAGGGGGAGGATCAAAAAATGAAAATTCTAGCGCTTTGAACCAAACTTGTATACATAATCTGAAGGCCTCCAGAAGACTAGAAATGCAAAATCTTGCCACCCAAAATGGGTAGGAGGAGTCAGAAAATTAAAATTTAATTCGCAATTGGCATAAAAAAAGTTGGAGCTATTTTTATGAAATTTCGTATTTGGATCAGAGGTCTTCTAACTAAAAATGGTTGCTATAGAAAAGTGGGTTTGGGGTTTGGGAGGGCACTAATGGAAATTATCAAATAACCCCTAAATTTAAAAATTCTGCGGCAAATTACACTAGAATCAAAGTTGTTAACATTATAAAATACGAGCATATCTAGATAACATATTGGGTGATTTTAAAAGATAGATTATTAACTTCCCGTTAAACTTGGCTTAAGAACCAAGAATATTTTGGTAATTTTGTCTTTAAATTTAGTTGATAGCACACATAACTCGGGGAGTAAGCAGTCAAGATATCCAACATAATGACAAACCGGTCATAAATAAATAATATTTTCCATTGTAAATTTCATCATCATTGAGTACATAGTCCTTAGGGCCGGTTGTATGTCGCAAAGTAAATGCTTTTTACAACTAACAAAGGGTAGATGGTAAATGGAGGAACTAGGATGGCCAATCAGATGACAGGCACTGAAAGTTAGTTGTAAAAAGCATTGGCCATCCCAATTCCTCCATTTACCCTCTACCCTTTGTTAGTTGTAATAAGCATTTACTTTGCGACATACAACCGGCACTAAGACTGATTTGACACAACCATCCGTAAAATTATAAAAAATAAATTTAGTTCAGAGCTAATAGAGGTCCGCCGAACTGTATGATGTTGATTACGTACGCACTTGAAAGTTCATTAACAGAGTAGTAGTAGATAGTCAAAGTCGTTATCTCGCTAATGTTTTTATAATCTGAATGCCAAGGTCAACAAGCAATAATTAATGAGGCTCAGTGGTCTAGGGGTATGATTCTCGCTTTGGGTGCGAGAGGTCCCGGGTTCAAATCCCGGCTGAGCCCTTCTTTTTGGTTATATAGTAGATACTCATTCATCATGACTCATTATATATCATAATAATGAATAAATAATACATTATTCGCTTATTATTCTCTTAAAAATTAATTTTTTTCTTCCAAACATTTGAACTATGTAAATATAGTATTGATAATAGACATGTAAGATTACTATATATGTATAGTGTATTTATTTAGCCACAATGTCATAAGTTGTGTTTGTTCTGTTTCCTATTCGCCTAGGTTACCTGCTATTAAAAATAGTTTTTTGAAAATTAATATTTATTTTCCCTTGAAATTCTCAAACAAGTTGATAAGGGTCCCCCCTTTGTATCATCTACCCTTCAAAGAGAGGGTAAAAAAAGCATTTTTTTTCGAGAAATTTCAACGAAAATATACTCTTTTAACTCTTTATAAAATATACTATTAACAAGCTCTCAAAGAGTCAGGACCCAGACAGGGCATCGCAATACTCTCACATTATATTCTATGAATATAAATATGAAAGTAAAAATGAGTTTAGTTTTTTGAAAATTAATATTTTTTGTCCCTTGAAATTCTCAAACAAGTTGATAAGGATCCACCCTTTGTAACATCTTTCCTTTGAAGAGTGGGTAAAAAAAGTAATTTAATTCGAGATATTCCAACGAAAGTATACTCTTTTAACTGTTTATAAAATATAATATTTAAAATGAGTTTAATTTTTTGAAAATTAATATTTTATTTTTCCTTGAAATTCGCAATCAAGTTGATAAGGGTTCCCCCTTTGTATAATCTACCCTTCGAAGAGAGGGTAAAAAAAAGTAATTTTTTTCAAGATATTCCAACGAAAGTATATCTTTTAACTGTTTATATAATATAATATTTAAAATGAGTTTAGTTTTTGAAAATTAATATTTTATTTTCCCTTGAAATTCTCAATCAAGTTGATAAGGGTTCCCCCTTTGTATAATCTACCCTTCGAAGAGAGGGTAAAAAAAAGTAATTTTTTTCAAGATATTCCAACGAAAGTATACTCTTTTAACTGTTTATATAATATAATATTTAAAATGAGTTTAGTTTTTTGAAAATTAATATTTTATTTTCCCTTGAAATTCTCAAACAAGTTGATAATGGTCCCTCATTTGTACCATCATCTACCCTTCGAAGAGAGGGTAAAAAAAAGTAATTTTTTTCGAGATATTCCAACGAAATGTATAATTTTATAAAATATATTATTAAGAAAAAATAAGTTTAATTTTTTGAAAATTAATATTTTATTTTCCCTTGAAATTTTCAAACAAGTTGATAAGGGTTCCCCCTTTGTATAATCAAGTTGATAATGGTCCCTCCTTTGTACCATTATCTACCCTTTGAAGAGAGGCTAAAAAAAGTAATTTTTTCGAGATATTCCAACGAAATTATACTCTTTTATAAAATATATTATTAAGAAAAAATAAGTTTGATTTTTTGAAAATTAATATTTTATTTTCCCTTGAAATTTTCAAACAAGTTGATAAGGGTCCCGTTTGGCATCATCTACCCTTCAAAGAGAGGGTTAAAATAAGTAATTTTTTTCGAGATATTCCAACGATAACTCTTTATAAAATATAGTTACCTGTGTCACCCCTGTTACGATGTCGGGGTAATGGCGCCACCCTAAGATTTATGTGTCAATAATGAAGTTGACTATGATTTCGGCATAAGATCCAAAGATTAACGATTGAAGGTTAAGTTCTGATTTTTTTGTGAAGAATACGGCTTCAATGTACTTTAGTTCAGATGTAAACGGTGTGGAATATGGTCACTTAAGGGGCTTAAGACTAAACTTTAACCTTTTTCTTAGCGAAATTATTGTTTTAAACATTAAGTTTATTAAAATGTAATACCCTTATTCAGTAAGTTTTTGATAAAACATTTTGTTCTGTTGCATTTCCTATTACCTCAAGGGTATGGCGGAATTACCCCGGCGCCTGGAGTAATACCACCACTGATGCGCTAATGAACTTTCAGACAGTGACAGGTCTTAAGGAAATAATTTATTTTGTCCTCCTATTTAAATTTGAATTTAATTTTTTTTCTAATATACAGAATGATCACACAGTCTATTTTTTTCATCTAAATTGTATATTGTGATTTATATCAAGTAAATTATTCAAAATTGGAGTCTCGTTCTATTAAAAATAAAAAACCTATTTAATTATAGATTCTTCTATAAAAATAAAAAAGCAATTAAAATCCGGGCTCTCGAAACCATTTTAAATTTAACAAATTAAGCGTTTCATATATGGCAACGAACATTTAGCATTGCGAGGGAGTAACTAATGTATTTTTAGATTCCAAAAGTTCATCAAACCCAATCTAATCCAAGACAAGCATTGTGTATTATTAGAAGAAGATGATACAGCCATATTAGCAAAAAATATTCGGAAAAAGAAAGAAAACTTTGGACACGATGAAAAAATTAATTTCCCATCGAAGCATAAATTTTTTTTCTAGGCCATTTTAATATAATTTTTTATTATTTATTTATGCCGACTCAAGATGTCAAGAAGCGTACACGCAGAAGCTGCTGCACCAGTAAGTCAAGGTATATCTATACTCTTGGCTTTTTTTATTTTTTATTTATTTATTGTCACCGGGAACAAAGCCCATTTAGACAGCACATAAGTAAAGTGTTAGTATGGTTAGTGAGGGAGCCGAGTTTTTAGCCGGTAGAAATTTTTATTTGCCAGCCAGGATCGAACCCCGGCCTTCCGCTCCAACATCGTCATAATCGATCGACGCCGAAGCGAGGCCAGCGCGTTAGCCGGCTCGGCTAACCCGACTCCTTTGGCTTTTTACTTGTCTAGGATAAAAGAGTATTGGAATGGCATTTACATAAATAAACTTCTTAAAGTCTTATTCTAATACATTATACATGTACTTAACTTTCATTTTTAACCGACTTCAAAAAAGGAGGAGGTTATCAATTGGACTGATTTTTTTTGTGTCTATGTTACCTGATTTCTTCGCCAATTATCAACCGATTTCGATGATTTTTTGCATTGGGTTCAGGCTACTTCCCGATTGGTCCCGTTTTTTTTTCATTGGTATTGTACCTTTTTTGATATGTATGTTCAGGCATAACTTCGTTGTTTATGGACCGATTTCAATGATTCTTGGAAAGAGAAAACCTTAGGGGTGGTCCCATATTAATTTGGTCAAGTTCTGATGATATGATCAATGACGAAATAACGTAAATTTCCAATTCAATGAGCAAATAAACGAAATTATAATAAATAAAATCTTTTATAAAAAAAAATCTTAAAACTTTCATTTAAAACCCGTAAAAGTTTCGAGAGAATTTCTATATTTATGAATTGAATTTTTTTTATCATTTTCTGATTCATTCGCCCGACGCTTTCTCTTACGAGATGTATACAAAATATTATCTTAAGTCACTATTAATAACATCACTAAAAAGAGAAAAATAAAAATAATTTTTATAAAAAAAAAATTAAAACCCACTTCAAAACTTAAACGCAACAAATATAAAATAAGAATAACTCAAAAATAAAATAAAATACACTAAAAGATATCATATAATTATCTAATTTAGTTACAATTAAACTACGAAATTTTTACATGAAATCACTTTTTGAAGTCGGTGCTAAACAAACTATATAAGCGAGTTTACCCGCCAAACTTACTAAGTAAGATTCGTTGAGTGCGATTCATAAAATGTATATGTTTGGCACCGACTTCAAAAAGTGATTTCATGTAAAAATTTCGTAGTTTAGTTGTAACTAAATTAGATAATTATTTTATACCTTTTAGTGTATTTTATTTGATTTTTGAATTATTCTTATTTTATTTGTTGCATTTAATTTTTTTGAAGTCGGTTTTATTTTTTTTTAGAAAAAATCATTTTGTATACGATATCTTTTATAATAATTAAAGTGCAAGATTTCAACATTTATAGTTTTGTGACCCCAAAACCTACCGCCTTCCAAAATTTACTGATTTGACTATTTATTTTCACTATTACTTTTTATTTATTTATTTATTTAAGCCCGTTCAAGATTTTGGCTAAAATCGAACATTTTTAGTATTTTGCAATTTTGCCTTTTTCCCGGTTTTCTCACAATGGCTATGGGGAAACACAAATTGAGTAATTTGAATGAAGAAAATTGGTATGATGATTTCAAATAAGGGAGAAACTAATGTGAAAATCGTATGGGGCGGGTTTCAAAGGGTCAATGAAGGAGACAAACAAAATGTTTCCTTCCTCTCTCCACAGCAATGTTTAAAACTTTCTTCTTCCTTAGAAGAAGCATTAAAATAGAAAAACAATTTTTTTTTCTTAAACGTCGGTTTGAAAGGAAATAAATCACACCTTATTTGGATGTGTGTTGGTTTTTTCTTTCTTCACTGCCCCTGGGCTGCCTTCCATTACTTTCAGTTAAAATTTCTACCAGTCCGTCTCTCTCCAGAGAAAATTTCGTGCAAAAAATTTGTAGGAATGTCTTTCTTGCAAGATAAAATTTTTTAAAAATATCTCAGACTAAGACTGACTAGAAATATTTTCAAAAATGAACTAAAAAAAGACATCTAAATTAAAAATATACAATTGAATGTAATGGAAGGCAGCCCAGAGATAGTGAGGAAAGAAAAATTAACACATATCAAATAAGGTGTAATTTATTGGAATCCTTCCTCCTTTCCTTTCAAACCGACGGACATTTCGGAGGATTTTTCCCTCCTTCTTCAGGGTTTCAAAGGGTCAATGAATGAAACAAATAAAATGTTTCCTTCTTCTCTCCACAGTAGTGTTCAAAAACTTTCTTCATTTTTAACAAAGGCATAGAAAAACATTTTTTTTCCTCCTTTTCTTAATTAGATAGACATTCAATTGAAATTTCTACCAGTCCGTCTCTCTCCAGATAAAATTTCGTTTCAAAAAATTAAAAATATACTTTTAATTTAAATAATAGGTAATTTAATAAGATTAAAAAACAACAGATAAATCAAAAAAATAAATTGAGTGATAAAATTATTAACATAAATATTTTTTCTTTTGCGAATTCGATTTGAGATGATTGCAGGGAATAAATATTTATGAGCAAATAGCTATAAATGTTTCTTTAGAAAAGAGCTTAAGGAGAGGTTAAAGATTCCATCAACACATACACTGTCCATTTACTGTTCGCTTTGGAATTGCTTTCTGGCTGATTCCGAAGTGTCTCTCCATAAATGCCAAGTCTCAATGCCTGGGGTGAACCGCCCGACGCGTTCAACTATTGTATTGGACAACATGCAATTATACATATATTTTTCTTATATAATTATCAAAACGCCCATTCATCAAAAACCAATTTTATAATTAAATAATTAAATGAATAAGAATATTGAATATATTAAATAGAATAATTTTCTGGGTGTGATTATGCAATAACAAAACTACGACATAATTTTGAATTCATTTCATATTAGGAGGGATATATAATAATGTAGATTTTATTGTTTGTTTTTTATGTTCGTTTATAGGAACAAATTTGGCCCTTTTGAAGGTTTAGTAGTTGAGTAGGCGTAAAAGAGCGTCTAGTCCTGAAACGAAAGTAGAGTTTATTCATTAACGATATTGTGCTATAGAAATGGTATTCCAAAAAATAATTTTTATAAAAAAAAAATAAAACCGACTTCAAAAAAATTAAATTCAACAAATGAAATAATAATAACTTAAAAATAAATAAAATACACTAAAAGGTATGAAATAATTATCTTATTTAGTTACAACTAAACGACGAAATATTAACATGAAATTACTTTTTGAAGTCCGTGCCAAACAAACTATATAAGCGAGCGTACCCGCCAAACGTACTAAGTAAGATCCGTCGAGTGCGATTCATAAAATGTATGTTTGGCACCGACTTCAAAAGGAATTTCATGTTAATATTTTGTCGTTTAGTTGTAACTAAAAAAGATAATTATTTCATACCTTTTAGTGTATTTTATTTGATTTTTAAGTTATTATTATTTTATTTGTTGCATTTAATTTTTTTGAAGTCGGTTTTATTTTTTTATAAAAATTATTTTTATTTTTCTCTTTTTAGTGATGTTATTAATAGTGACTTATGATAATACCTTGCATGCATCTCGTAAGAGAAAGCGTCGGGCGAATGAATCAGAAAATGATAATAAAATTCAATTCATAAATATAGAAATTTTCTCGAAACGTTTGCGGGTTTTAAATCAATGTTTTAAGGTGTTTTTATAAAAGATTTTATTTATTATAATTTCGATTATTTGGTCATAAGAATTGGAGATTTACGTTTTTCGTCATTGATCATATCTTCCAGAACTTGACCAAATTAATATGGTACTACCCCTAAGGTACCCTCTTTCCAATAAAAAAAGAATCATTAAAATCAGTTCATAAACAAAGAAGTTATGCCTGAACAATCATATCAAAAATTGTCCAATACCAATGAAAAAAAAACGGGACCAATCGGAAACTAGACTAAACCCAATGCAAAAAAATCATCAAAATCGGTTCACAATTGGCGAAGATATGAGGTAACAATAGACATCAGTCGAATTGAGAACCTCCTCCTTTTTAAGTCGGTTAAAAAGAAATCAGAACCTAAAGCGACAACCACTAACTGCTATAAATACTCAATCTAAAAAGAATTGAAGATTTCCTTTAATCCGTCTACACATTGTCTAATTGTATTTCAGAAAATATCAAATCCAAATATCCACATACACAAACATTCTTTGAGCTGTGTCAGGAAGGGAAGATCGTAGAATGTTCGTTTTTGCAAAAATGTTTCTATTATAATTCCGAAACAAAGTACAAAATGAATATATTTTAGATATTTCAGATTCAGTAGATGACGATCACTTCTGTTTTCTTTATAAAAATTTATATTATAATATATTAATAATCATCTCCTTCGAATCAATTTTCAGCATTATAACACAAACTGTTTTTTTTTAAATTACAGTAGAGTCTCACTAATCCCGCACTATTAAAAACTAGGGTGTGTCGGATTATTGGAATGTTCGGATTACTGGATTGTATAAAAAATTTCATAATAAATAAAATAAAATAAAATAAATTTCACCCGATATGGGTTGCAAACGAATACCAAATCGCGGGTGGAGGGTACCGAATTATTGGACTTGCCGGTCTATTGAAGTGCCGGATTAGTGAGACTCTACTGTATTATTATTATTAACATGAGGAGAAAAAAAATCAATTTTCTACCATTTCAGAAATTTTTAAATATCTTGAGTGACCTCTTAAAATTTTTTAATCGATCTGATAATGGTGAGCATTTTTAAAACAGGTTAACTTAACATATTTTCATACAAGATCAAAAATAAAAAAATTTTCGTTTTTTTTTTGGGGGGGGGGGGGGGCACCCTAATCTTCTAGGTATACCAATATGTAGGTAATTAGTCTATTTCATTACTTTTATCGTAAAAAACAAAAATATAAGAGAAAAATGCATTTGATAATTTTTTTTCTATTGAAATATTTCGAGCAATATTGTTTATCTTATCGAGTAGAAACTCTTTTTCAATTTTTATTTTTTAATTCATTTAGTGTCGAGAACTGGTCAAGTCAACATCGACGACCACCTACCTCTACTCAAAGGTAAACAACCCTTAATCTACCCCTATTTATATTTAATTTAATATTCATATGCAATTAAATTACTTGATATCAGGTATTTATAAAAAAAAAAAAAATTAACAGAAGAATAAAATAAAAATTTTGCAAATTTTAATTTCAAAATAAGGAGAATTATTCTAATGATTTTTTTTTATTGTTTTTATATAAATACTAGCTGAGAAGCCCGCCGACCTGGACACCCACTCCCCAACTTCATTCCACCTCCGCACCCACCCTGCACCCCACTTACCCTTCCCCCCATTCAACCCCCAGACCCACCCTGACCTCCTGCATCCCACCCCTGGATTCCACCCTGCACGCCAAATCCATTCCAACTCTGCACCCACCCTGCACCCCTCTAAGGACCCTTCAGCCCATTCCACCCCTGCACCCCTCCCCTGCATTCTACTATCGAACCCCCACCCCGCACCCCAACCTTATTCCACCTCCGCACCCATCCTGCACCCCACTACGCACCCTTCTCCAATTCCACCCCACCCCCACCCCGGACCGCTGCACCCAACCCCTGAATTCCACCCAGCACCCCAATCCCATTCAACCTCCGCACCCACCCTGCACCCCACTACGCACACTTCCCACTCATTCCACCCCACCCCCACCCCCAAATGCAGTAAAAATTTTATGCTCTGCAACCTTTTTTTCTTCTTTTTTTTAGAAAACTGAATTAGAAAGCTGAAGCTTGACAGAAATGTGCAATTTATTAATATAAACTTTTTTGCCAAACTTTAACTTTAATTAGCTGCAATAGATAAGATAGATAAGATAGATAATAATTTATTGTTTAAAGCCAGTTTGGCTAATACGATTTTGAAAAAATAGAACAAAAAATAAAAATAAAGTAAACAAACCGTCAAGCAAAAAAAGATTTATTTATTTTTTTAATTTTCTTCTCACAAATGAAAATTTAGATTGTAAAAACCTCATAATCTAACCAAGTGTTAGCTACTCATTATACTCAAGAACGGAGGGTCAAATAAAGTTTATTTTAGTGCCAAAATTTGTGTATTTTCAAAAAGAAGAGCCATAGGTTTTGGATTTTCTAGCTTCGGAACTTTGGTAAAAAATTCAAAAAATATAAATTTTCGCATGAGTTGCTTCGAAGGTTGTAACTAATCAGCTGAAATTTGGCACACATGGTATTATTCAACTGAACTTCTATGACATTTTTTTAAATCTAACTAAGATCACTTGTTATGAATTAATAGCCAAATCACTAAATTCTCTAAAGTCCGAACAACATACCATGTTTTGAAAAAAGGTTTACTTTTTTCCACCCATTTAGAAATAACAAATGTGTCTGGGCAAGAATAACACGACGAGAAAAAAAATCAATTTTCTACCAATTTGGAAATTTTTAAAAATCTTGAGTGACCTCTTAAAATTTTTTATTGGAACTGATTTTTAATTAATTAATTTATTTAAGTGTCTATATTTATTTACATCAAGCAGAAGTCACCATTTCTGATTTATTCTAAAATAAATAAATAAATAAATAATAATAATATTAATAAAAAATAAAACTAGAATCGATCCTGTCAATCTAGCAAGTGACATCTCAGATCTTAAGATTATAAAAATAAATATATTTTTATTGAAAAACTTAAAATTAATAAATACTCCTTGAACTTCAAACTTTGCTCTAATTTTCATAATTATATAATCTTTTCCTGTTTTCTTTAACATGAAATCACACACGTGCAGAAAAGTTGTTTTCTTATTGTTTTATATTATTTTTTTACTGATGTGCTGTCTAAATGGGCTTTGTTCACGGTGACAATAAATAAATAAAAAAAAATAATAAGCTGACCTGTTCTGATGTGGCCATCCACTTGACTTTACCATACAACCTGGTCTCTCACTTATATTTAATATTTAATAAAATTATTTATAATCATGTAGGGGTGGGGGGGGTTAGTTTTTGCATTTTTAGACTTCTGGGACCTCATTGATTATGTATACAAAATTTGGTTGAGTTTGGTACAAGGGCCACCCCCTTAATTTTGGTTCGATATGCACCAAAATCTAATCAGCTCTTAATCTCAATGGAACAAAACTACGTGTGAGATTTGGTTTATATATTCACACTAGTTTTTGAGCTAGCTCGTCCACAAAAATTTGGTAAGGCACAGACAGACAACCAGACAACCAGACAGACTAACAGACATTTTGACAAAACAATTATTATCTCGGAAAATATAATTTTTTCGATGTTTACTTATTAAAGCTTTTTTGTAGAGCAAAATACCATGGTTTTGCTCAATTTTTTTAATCAAAATAGTTTCAGCCGTTTTTTAGATATTTTGAAAAAAAGATGGAAAAAAACTACTTTTTTCATGCACGATTACAATACTTGAACATACCCTGTATGGTAAAGTAAAAAATTATTATTTTTGTTTATATGTAATAAAATTTTATAAATACTTTAGGTAATTGAACTACATATCCAATTTTAAAAAATAATAGATCAATTTTGAGATACAAAATCATTTTAGGCAGCTAATAAATTTTCATTTTGATCTGACTCAGTAAAGGTAGGCACAATATGTTACATTTGTGAAGTCACTACACATTCCTGAATCAAAAGCTTATTATTTGAAACTTAAATTCTCTTCTCCCTCATCATTCAAAATATTTAATCATCAAAACAAAGCCTGAATTCACTAAAAACATTTTCTTTTGCTAATTGTTTTTAAAATTTGTTAAATAAATCAACCCCCTAAACTAAAATAATGTATTCTTTTTAAAATTGTCGGAAATTTGATAGTAATCATTTTTAACCATTATTTTTTCAATTTCTGTGTCTGTATTCCATGTTCACGACAACTCAAAGATGGAAATTCGTAGAATGTTTGTTCTGGTACTAAAATGTTTGTATTTTCATTGCAGAGTTCTTTCGCTTTCTGACTTCAGAACTTACTGTTAAAAAATGAACAAAATATATTTTTTGAACGATTTTATTGAGATTATTTAAAAGCATAAACAAACGAGCGGGCGTATTTAATTTCACTTTATTAAATTGATCAGTTTATTTATTTAAAAGTTTATTACAATAATTATTCTTATGAGACTATTAAAATTAAATAAGTGAAATAGTTACAAGTGACAAGTTAATTAAGTAAAAAAAAATTGAATATAAGATCTATATATTTAAATTTATTACCAGGACCTCCAGGGACGCGCCAAGTCTTTTTTGCGCCGTCTTGAGAAATACCGATTTACGCCTTTAATGCACTGAGCCCAAATTACTGAAATTGAAAACCTACCATTACTTTAACAAAATGAAGCGCTGATTAGTTTTTGGTACATATCGGCCCACAAACATTAGTACTTTATTCTAGTACTTTTTAAATTTTTTCTAAATATTTTGAAAGTGACTTAACCAATTTTGATCAAATTTAATATTCTAATGATGTAGGTACCTTGAGGACCACAAAAAAGGTTATATAAAGTTTTTATTAAAATTATATTTTCAAGTACTTTACCCTAGAGTAAGATAGTACTGTTTTAAAATTCTTTAATAAAATTTATTCATTTTATCGGTATAAATAGTTCATGGTCACTGGTCGCCTGTCGGCGCCTTTAAGGCTTTGGCGCCATCGTCCCTGAGAACGGCTCTAATCCCAGCTGCTTGTGATAATTCACCTCCCCCTCCGACCAAATGCAAAATTTCTCTTTCAAAGTCTTAAAATTTGTTCCCCCTTTTCCTCCTATTTTTAAAGCTTTCGTTCAGTCGTTCGTTTTTCTTCGAGATGCAATTCTGATTTATATGTATTATATCTTTTGACATCTATGTCAGTGAAAAATGGTCATGTTCAAAGCACTAGAGTTGAGCAACATATGGCACAGACACTGTGTGCTCTTGACGTATTTAATCGTGCATGTTACATGCATTTCATTAGAATATATTGGAGAGGGTTGAAAGGAACTACTGAGAGTTGCGACCCTCTGTCTTCGGCAGAAACTCAACAGATATACTCATTAAGGGAACAACACATAGAATTTTAATTATCTATTTATTATGGATTTTGTCAGGCACGTTTATTTATTTACAATCGTCTATATCTCCCGTCCTAACCCAACGTATTTTAAAGTAGCTTAAATTAAAACGAAAACAAGAAAACCATTGATCTCTCTTACTTTGAGAATCTCATTGTCTTTATGAGGAATTACTTAAACGATCTTTCTTCCCTGTTACTGTATCTGCTAAATGAGACAATATTTCAAGATCTTCCTACTTTTAATATTTTTCTAACACTTATAATAATAAAACTTGAGCAAGATGCGAGGTAGGTTTAACAAAAAAGAAATAAAACAAAATTGAGTTTTGAATTCGATATATTTCGGGGGTGAGCCCATCATCAGGAGTCAAAGCAAACTCCTGATGATGGGCTCACCCCCGAAATATATCAATGTTCATTTTATTTCTTTCTTTTGTTAAACCTACCTCGCATCTTACTAAGTTTTATTATTATATTAAAATGTTTCTACTAGAACCAACAGCTAACTCCTTAAAAGTTATTTCTAACAATTAAAGAAACATTTTTTATTTTTTAAATAATTTATTTAGAAGAATAAAATAAAAAAAAATTTCAAGACTTTTGGTAGGCTTTCCGACAATCTTTGCTATTTGGGAATTTTTTGACATCAACAATTTAAGGGGTTCGGGACTGTTTATCATTTTTATAAGAAAATTCTCAAATTTTTACCATCGAATCATTGATGTATTAAATATTTATTCCCGAAATTTGAAGTTGATCTTCTATCCCATTACCGAGAAATAAATTATTGAAAATTGTCCTTTTAATATGGAAGTAAATGGAAAATTAAAAGAGCTATAACTTCTATACAAATCATATCATTTTCAACAAATTTATATAGATCAATAATTCAACTTTTATGAATCGAATGATACATTTTTCAATAGATTTGACAGTCAACAATTTGGCACCAGAAAAATTATTCTATTCTCGAGTATCTGCTCTTGAGTTATCGTATGTATTCAAAGACATAGATTAGAAATTAAAAAACTTAACTGCACTCTAAAAATCGAGTGAATTCAATATTTCAGCCCGTTTCTCGAGCGAGCAGAGTAATTTAGCGAGACTTTTCAAAAGCCCATTAAATACAAAAATCAAATTTGTTTTTCTTTAATGAAATAATAATTTAGACTCAGCAGACTCCAATAGCTTCAAACGCAGTAGTCTCGCGATATATATCTTGTTCAAAAAGCGTAATCAAAACAATTCTCGTTAATATGTTAATTATTCTTTGATATATTAATGAGAAAATTATAAATTTACTTAACGTCATTATTTCAAGTTAGAAATATATAAGTTCAGATATTATTTTCACTTAATATTTGTCAAAAATCACCTACATTTGATTCGCGATTGAATCAAATATAGGAAACATACAATTAATTAATGGCAGGCACCTAACATACGTGCTAACAGATCAGGCGCTCTGGACTGGGAGATTGAATATATAACATCTCAGATTTCAAATTCATTTGGTGATCCATCCAAGTGTCATGCGGACTAAACGCAAAATGACGTTGAATTTTCGCTAAATGGATCATATCTTTTTCTCTCTTGGTCCAGACTTAAGACTCAGCAGATTCCAATACCTTCAACCGCAGTAGTCTTGCGATATATATCTTGTTCAAAAAGCGTGATCAAAACAACTCTCGTTAACATATTAATTATTCTTTGATATATTAATGGGAAAATTATAATTTTTTTTAGTAATTTAGGGACTCCTCTCTGGTGCTTAACGACTTTTTTACCCCCACCCCCCCAAAAAAAAATATATATACATTATACATATATGTACTAGGGTGGTCCTTATTTTGGGTATTTTCGAATTTTTACGCTCATATAGTTCGAAATTTTGGAGTTACAGCTAGATAAACTACTGATAAATGTTAATGTTAGTAGTTATAGTCTCCAAAATTATAATAGCTAAAAATCTAACAATTCGAAAGGATATTATAAGGATAAAGCCTACAGAGTTCCAAATTTTTTGAACCATTAGTTTGGCCGGAATAAAAAATAGATCCTTCAATGCCAAAAACCCCATGTTATATAGATTGGAAACTTGCTTCCCTGTGCGGCGCAGGTTAAAATTGAGATAGAGACATGAAACTTGGAGGATATTTTTTTATTTATTTAGATCCATACGAGCCTCTGTCAGAGTAAAAATGAGAAAATATGAAATATAAGGACCACTCTAATATACAGTTGAAACCGAATATCAAGAATATAAGCAGAACTAGCCAACAATATAAAAATGTTTTCAAAGAAAATGATTTAATTCCATGCATAATATGTCCAACCAGAATGTTCTCACAAGTGTTTTGTGAATTATAAAGTAAAAGATTTTACTCACGACTCACGGATCTATCCAAATGTACAACTCTAAGAAAAAAAGATAGACATAGATTTACAACGAAAGATATGATAAAGTAGAAATAATTTGGTGAGATTAATCTCTTTGGATTGCTCTCAATATATAATTTTCAGGGATGCTACTTTCTAGTATTTTAATCCTTTTTATAAATTACCAAGAACGCCGTCCAAAAGGTATATAAATGACTTGGCAGTGAACCTGTGAGTTGATCCTAGCATAAGATAATATATAAAGTCCCAGAAAGGCTATTTATCATTACATTACTAACAAAAATTATCAGAAGATTTTTTTAAAATTATATGTTATATAAAAGAGAATAATTCTATATTCACGTTTTTATAGTTTTGTTATTTGAATAAATGGAATGAATAGGATTTAAATTATTTCTAGGCCACCGTAAAAATTTATTTCAGAAACTAGAAGATCCAAAACAGAATCTCTAACATTCTAGTTTAGCAATAGATCTTGTTGCTTGTGAGATTAATGGGATACCGAATAGATATTTGGCAGAATCTACCTTGGTATCGTAAACTGAGAATAAACAATGAACACAGTTATCCAAAATAGGATTAAACTTATTTAGTTATTTCTTGAAAAAGCTAATGATACAATGAAGTGAAGATATCATATAAACAATTTTGTAATCTTCTTTTGAGGATTCGAATCATATCCTGTCCGGATAATGTAGGATATCTATAAATCTAAGAGTTTTATCAAAAAAGTAGTCCAAGTAAACGTTAAAGCAATTAAAACTTCCTAGAGAATGAAATAGAAATCAAGTTTTTAGGATCATTGGTTTTCATTTTATGAAGGAAAAACTGCGATTTTTTGAAACAATGAATCATTTCTTGTCATGGAAAATGCTGGATATCTATAAACCTAAAAATTTTAACAAAAAAGTAGTCCAAGTAAACGTGCAAGTCAATAAAACTTCCTAGAGAATGAGATAGAAATCAAGTTTCTAGGATGATTGGTTTTCATTTTATGAAGGAAAAACTGCGATTTTTTGAAACAATGGATCATTTCTTGTCATGGAAAATGCTAGATATCTATAAATTTTAGAATTTTAACAAAAAAGTAGTTTAAGTAAACGTTCAAGTCAATAAAATTTCCTAGACAATGAGATAAAAATCAAGTTTCTAGGATGAGTGGTTTTCATTTATGAAGGAAAAACTGCGATTTTTTGCAAAAAAACTGCAAACTTAAACCCATTGCGCCACGGGTTACCATTATCCAATTAAGATGAAACTTTGTTTAAATTTTTCGTTAAATTGAAGGGTTGGTTTTGTCACAAATATAATAAAACAATAATTTTAATAATTATTTGTATTATTTAATTGATAACTATACAGTTTCGGTCACCACTGGTCGACCATCCTCAGTAGTTCTAAAAATTGAAATGAAACACTTATTTACATTTTTTCTTTTTATAGAAAATTATATAACACAAAATTTTTTTTTATAATAATTTGAAATCATACATACATCTCGTTCAAATTGTAGCAAATTTAATCTAGTTTAAAAATTCAGAGTAATCTTTGTCGTGCTCCTTCATGGTCAAAATGAGGAAAAATCGAAAAAAGTAGAAGTTTTAGGGATATTCAAAAGTGATCCCGGGAGTTGCTTTTGACAGGCGCTAGTACCGGTTCCATTTAATCTAAATAGATGAAATTGTTATACTTTTACGCGTAATTTAAAGAGCTTTAATTTATCTAATAGATATCTTTTTGATTTGATAAGCCGTTTTAGAGTTATTCAAGAAAAACTGAAAAACTCCGAAATTTTCTGATTTTGAGGCGCGTAGAAAAATGTCGACAACACAGATTTGAAGAAAAACTTAGGGTAGTAATATTGGAGTACCAATAAGGGTATTCCAGGTATAAAATCTTTACCGGGAATTATTTCCTGTTTATGCAATTTTCTCACGTAATTTGCCTGGACTAATGCCAATGCCGTTAAAAAACATTTTACGCTCGCCTGCCTGCCTACCTACCAGGGGGTTCTTTAGTATTGAATTCATTAGATTTTTTATTATTGTTTTTAAAAATATCTGAAACATTTTTAACTATGATTGTTTTCTCTCAAAATCAATGTGGCCTGATAAAAAATCGCAATCTTTATGAGATTACGACTAAAAATCCCAGTGATATTACTAAAAATACAATATTTTTAACTTGCTATTAATTTATAAGTAATTAATTTTTGAATTTAAAACGTTATTTCGCAATGAAATATTTATAAAGTGATTCTTAAATAATTTTATTTATTCAAGGATTTATTTTCAAGTATGAAGCACCTTAAGAAAGAAGCTAGATCCAAAATATGTGATTAGCATTTTGAGAATTCACTGAGAATTATTCCTTTGAGCAAAATATCGACTAAATTAATGTCCTAAAAACAATGGCAAGTTTCTGACTATATTTTTATATTGCTTTTTTGTCTCTTAATTTTTTAATAAAAAATTTATAAAGTAACAAAGATTAATTTCTTAAGTATATAGGTACATATTCTACGTTTTTTTTGCTCATTTGCTTTAGTGTATTTTATGTCTGGGCCGAAACAGCTCATATTCTTCCAATATGGCCCAGGGAAGATAAAAAGACACCTCTGCTCTAAATGTCTCTCTTGGCTTGGCTGACTTTGTCTGTGAATTCCGATACCAACGATAGCTGCTGCGATGTATTTATGTATAGATATATAGCTAATATCTATATATCGATATATTAAAAATTTTTAAGAAAAAAATAAAAACCGACTTCAAAAAATTAATTGCAACAAATAAAATACACTAAAAAGTATAAAATAATTATTATCTTATTTAGTTACAACTAAAAGACGAAATATTAACACGAAATTACTTTTTGAAGTCGGTGCCAAACATATACCTTTTATGAATCGCACTCGACGGATCTTACTTAGTACGTTTGGAGGATATGCTCGCTTATAGGTATAGTTTGTTTGGTACCGAATTCAAAAAGTAATTTCGTGTTAATATTTAGTCGTTTAGTTGTTACTAAATAAGATAATAATTATTTTATACCTTTTAGTGTATTTTATTTGTTGCATTTAATTTTATTTATTTTTTTCTTAAAAATTTTTATTTTTCTCTTTTTAGTGATGTTATTAATAGTGATCATATTATCAGAACTTGACCAAATTAATATGACACCATCCCTAAGACACCCCCTTTCGGATAAAAAAAGAACCATCGGAATCGGTTCATAAACAAAGAGGTTAGGTCTAAACAAACCTAATAAAAAAGGTCTAATACCTATGAAAAAAATGGGACCAATCGGAAGCTAGACTGGACCCAATGCAAAAAAAATTTTCAAAATCGGTTGACAATTGGCGGAGATATGAGGTAACATAGGCACAAAAAAAAAAAAAAAAAAAAAAAAATTCAGTCGAATAGAGAACCTCCTCCTTTTTTGAAGTCGGTTAAAAATAATTTCCATCTCTAGTCTTGAAGGTCTTAGTAGCATAATAATGAACTTAAATATAATAAAAAAAAATAAACAAAATAATTTGGAGTCGCAAAAAATTTCTCAGTCAAAATAGGGCCGTGAATGAAAAAATTTAATAAGCGCTGTTTTTTACTAAACATGAGAGCGTACTTTTCATTTTCAAATATTTCGTTGATCAAACAAAAAAATAATATATTTTATATAAGTATATTACTTTGACTTGCTTTGAATTTAAAAAAAAAAATTTTTTTGAAATAATTAAAAATAATAATATTAATATATTGTCACCTATTTTATCTAAAACATATTATAGAAAGTTTCGATAAATTATTTATTAAAAATATTGTTTTTGTTTTATTTTCAGAAAGACAAATTCAATGAAATAGATAATTCGGCCGGCCAACTAATCTCTAACAGGATTCTTTGCCGGCGAAGCGCCTCAGTCAGGGGCCTCTTGACCAGGAAAAGACACCACCGCGCTAAACAAGTAGGTAAGTAATTTCTCTATTATTAATTAGTTTTACTAATTATTTAATTAGAAACTTGTTAATAAATGATTTAATAATATGTTTTAACCAAGTTCAAGTATAGATCATTAGTGTTTCACTACTCTCTATATAGATATATACTATAGCATCGATTCTTAACACGGGAGCCGCAGAAAGTATGTACGGAGGCCACGAAAATATTTGAATTTTTTAAGTTTTTATATCTTTACAAATAAAAAAAAAATGTTTTTTACACACTTTTTAGAAAAAAATACATAAAAATTATTGTAACTGTTTCTATATGCGATTTTTGAATTTGATTCTTAACAAGGGTGGACGCGGAAAGTATGTACGGAGGCCACGAAAATATTAAAAAATTTTAAGTTTTTATATCTTTATAAATAAAACAATAAATGTTTTTTACATACTTTTTAGAAAAAAATACATAAAAATTATTTAAACTGTTTTTATATGCGATTTTTGAGTTTGAAAATTTTATTCTTATTTTTGAAACTATATGTAGGTACTCTATTACGATTATATTAATTAAAAACTCGTAATCCTATTTAAAACATTTATTTAACAACATCAAAATATAAATAATCAAAGAATAAAAAAGATTAACAATGCATCAAGTATGCGTTGTACGCATCAATTCTTCGATTTTTTTGATAATTTTTTATTTTTAACTTCTATTCCTTCTACAAATTTTAAGACCGGGTTGATAGTGGGCCTATGATAATTATTTTTTTCGATTTTTGATTTTGATTTTCTTTCAACAAACTAAAATACTATTTATTTTAAACACCTGTTGACGATAAAAATCAATTCAAAATAACTAAAAAAAGAGAGCTCAATACCAAAAAGTGGTTTTAATAATGGTTAATATAGCGAATAAAATTTTTTCGAAATTTTCAAAAATCGAAAAAAAAATTAGTAATTATCATATGACCACTATCAACCAGGTCTTAAAATTTGTAGAATTGATAGAAGTTTAAAATAAAAAATTATCAAAAAAATTGAAGAGTACCTACATACAGTTTCAAAAACAAGATTAAAATTTTCAAACCCAAAAATTGCATGTCAAAACACTAAATAATTTTTTGTATTTTTTCTAAAAAGTATGTAAAATAACAAAAATTTCAAACAAAAAAAAAAAAAAAAATTGAATCTGGACCATTTTTGAAGATGTAATGAGCGAAAAACCGAAATTCGATATCTTTTAAACCACCGGTTATCAAAAAATTTCAAAATTTACCAGGAAGAGTTTTTTGATGGGTACTAAAAAATGTCAAAAATAGAGGAAATTAAAAATTAAAATTTTTCAAACCGTCTGAGACAGACACAATTACAAATTGAATAAAACCGTGTAAATATTTTTTATATGTCTAGGTTTACAATTTTTGAAAAAGTAATTACGAGTATGTTACCTAATGGTAGGTGGGCGAAGTTACTTAAAATATTTTAGGATTTCAAGGGAGCCGCGTATATACTTTCGGATTTTAAGGGGGCCGCGACTAATAAAAGGTTAAGAACTATCAGTGGCGGTTGGTGACTTTTCAACCAGGGGATGCTGTCCAAAAAAGTACCCTTTATTTTTTCAAATTTTATTTTAATTTTCGCTTTTTTTTTGCAAATTTCAAAATATATTTTGGGACCTTCGCCCCAAATGGATACTAACTTATGTGAGTAAGGGTAGGAGTCAGAAATTAAATCTTATGACTTCAATTCCACAGTCCTTGAGATGGAAATCGACCAACTTGCACAATGAATCAGCCTGTCCTATAAGAAAATCTTAAATTCCTCCTAATTCTATTGCTAGTACCTGGAGGCACCGAGCGATGCTCGGTAACCCCTGACCCCCCTCCCCGAAACCACACACCTCACCCCCAACACTGCACCCCCACTCCGCCCCCCCCCCCACTCCAACCCCACCCCACCCAAAAAGGGGGGAAGGAGAAAAATATATAAATTCTTGCCCTTGGAGCAAACTCAACCAAATTTTGTATACATAATCTGAGGGACTCTAGAAAGCTAGAAATGCAAAAACTAACTACCCAAAATAAGGGGGGGGGTCAAAAAATGAAAATTCTTGCTCTTGGACCAAACTCAACCAAATTTAGTATACATAATCTGTGGGTCTCTAGAGAGATAGAAATGCAAAAACTAACCACTTAAAAAAAGGGGGGGGGTCAAAAAATGAAAATTCTTGCCTTTTGGAGCAAACTCAACCAAATTTGTAAACATAATCTGTGGTACTCTAGAGAGCTAGAAATGCAAAAACTAACCACCTAAAATGGGGGGGGGGGGGGTCAAAAAATGAAAATTCTTGCTCTTGGACCAAACTCAACCAAATTTTGTTTACATAATCTGTGGGTCACTAGAAGGCTAGAAATGCAAAAAGTGTGTGTGGGGGTGGAGTGGAGGTGGGTTAGGGCATGGGATGCGCGGAGTGGAATGGCGGTGGAGTGAGGGAGTATGGCGGAGTAGGGGGGGGGGCACGGGGGTGGTGGATGGGGGGTTCAGATGAGGGTCCAGTGGCGTAGTGGGGTGGTACGGGGTGGGGGTCCGAGGTGGGGGGTGACGGTTAGAGTGTTGAAGTGGTGGTGTGGGGGCGGGGGTTGGGGTGCTGGATGGGTTTCGTGGAGTGTGGTGGGTTGGAGTGGGGGGTGAGGTTGGGGTTCGTGGGTTGGGGGCCCGAGGTTGGTGGGGTGAGGGTTGGGGTGGTGGTGTGGGGGCGGGGGTTGGAGTGGGTGTGTGAGGTTTGGGTTCTGTGGTATGGTGGCGGGGGTTGGGCACGGGTTCATGGTGCGGGGGTAGGGGTGCTTGATGGGTCTGGGGGAGTGTAGTGTGAGGGTGGGATTCGTGGGTTGGGGGTCCAGGGGGCGTGCCTTGCAGCTAGTATATATATAAATATACAATTTTTGCTCGTTTAATAAGAGTAGATAAACAAGATATGACTTGTCTATAGTACTCTTAGTTATTTCCGATCTTATATATTGAGCGTTATTAGAAATGATTTAGTCCAAAGATTCCCGAATCATCTTTATTTATTCCTTTTTTATTCCTCAGCTAGAACAATTTTTATTCGACCAAAACTCGTCTGGACTTGTCTTTGACATGTTTGAACTGGAAGATATACCAGGCAGGGACTTCAAACCTTCAATCAGCACCCTTTTCGGAAAAATCATTCATTTTAATTGCCCCTTGAAACTATGCAACAATTTTATTTCATTTCGAGAACCAATAAACTTTTCAAAACAAAAAAATGTTTTTTTATAGAAATATTTGAAATAACGGATAATAATTTGAAAATTTCAAGATCGTCTTGAAATTTCGAAGTCGACCTAATATACCATATTTATGAAAATACTCTATATGTTTGAAATATTAGGGATGAAACCGCACGCCACTGATTCCTATATATTTATTGTAATCTCTTTCTCATTAACTCTATAGTGAAAATAAGACATAAAATTATAATTGTTTTATCTTTTCAGCCTCGATTGCGTTTGTTTCGAGTAGTGATGCTTGAATTGCCTAAGCTTTCGATTCTCGTGATCTCTAAGGAATCTATCTCCGATCCTGGACTAAGGTAGGCTTAGCAACTTTATTTTGCAAATCTTATATTTTTGTATATGTGTTATTAAATTGAATTCTATTTAATTGGTAATTATATTTAGTAAAGATATATTGAGTACTCGTATCTAATATTAATTACATATTGCTAGTCTATTTCTTAATGAATGGCCCAGTAGGACCCAGTGTCGAAACTATATAGTTATTAGTTACTATATATACCTATAGTTTACAACTTGATTCTACTAGGGTGTTTTTATTAAACTCATTGGATTATGTATATGTAAGACAATTTATTAAAATAATTTATACAAAAAAAAAAACTAAAGATTGATATTTTATAAATCTAATTTAGTTTATAATTTAAAATTTGTCTTCATTTAAAATCTCAATTTTTTTTTAATCTCTCTCTTATAATATAATCTTCTGGAGGAGTTTTGATGTTTAAAAAGTATTGGTGTTGCGACACAAAGCTGGATATATTTCTTGAACTACACATTGTCATATATGTTTCCATTTTGTTCAGGGAGAATGGTGCAGGTTCTAGGTAGGATTCACAAATAAAAATAAGTTTCTGTTTTTTTTTAAATATACTTGACTACAAGTATTTAACCACCTATTTAATGAAAGCTTAAATCTGAAAATCGCATCGTTTGATAACATATCGTAGATGAAAAAATTGAAAAAACAATTGACTTCAAATTGGGAATAATCTCTGATTCTGAATAATGCCTATTTCCAATTTGAAATTAATCAATCCCATTTCGAAGATGATTATTTCCGTTTTGAAATTTATTTATCTTGAAAAGTTATAATAATTGTTCATTAGTATAAAGATTAGCTATTTATTCCAAAAAAATTATAGAAAATTGTTTTCTCTACGCCATTATACAATAGAAGATCATGGGAGTTGAAGATATTATCTTAGGATGACGAGTATAACGAGCATTTCAACTGTGACCAGCATTCGTTACAATAGTATATTTTCTTATTACGTATATGTGGCTGATACTCAAAAAAAATCGAAATTGATGTCCTTGCTGATTCCTGTGAAATGGGATTCTAAGTTGTCGTAACAAAGAATTTTTTATGAAACTACATCCCTAGGCGTACCAAATTATATAACAGATTTATCTTATTTATCATAAATAAAAAAATATATGTTCAAGTAAATACCCTAAAAATCATTCCCTCACTGTTTCCCAACCGCCAAATTCACATAGATTTAAAGATATAATTCGAAAAGCTTCTTATAACTGTCTGTTATTTTATTATTTATTCATATATAATAGTACTGGCTGTACATAAATGTGTATATAGTTTATACACGACAAACAGAAAAGTCAAAAAATATATTAGGTTAAAAATAAAATAAAATGAGAGAGTCTTCTGTTTTTTAAATAAAATAATTTTTAATTATTTCTAGAGACTATAGTTTCGAAGGCATTGCCTTCATCATCAGTCTATCACAAATATTTCAAATTAGTTACAAATTAAGATTTATACATAGAAAATTTTGAAAAATATATAATGTCTTTTTCTTCATGTTTCTTCTTGGGAGATTAGAATATAACTGGCTCAATATCTGGGTTGCTCTTTTGTTTAGGCATTTTCTAATGAGTTTTACCTGAATGAATGGAATGTTTTTAAAAAGGGTCAAAGGGTAAAAAAGGGTGTTTAGGCATTTTCTAATGAGTTTTACCTGAATGAATGGAATGTTTTTAAAAAAGGGTCATTGATAATTTCTAGTTTTTCATTTAAAGATTCAATTGGGCTTTTTTCCAAGGATTTTAAAATTTCAATGGATTCTTTTAAAGAAAGAATTAAGGGGTCATTGACTTCTTTGATCAATTTAATTTTGGATTGATCTGGAAAACTATGATTGTGAGCATTTAAATGCTCTGCAAATGCATAATTTTCATATTTTAATTTGTAGGCTCTCTTGTGTTCATTGATCCTAATGGATAAATTTCTTTCCGTTTTTCCTATATAAGTTGCATTGCAATCTTGGCATGTCAATTTATATACACCGGATTTTTCATTTTTCGGAATTTTATCTTTAATTTGACTTAATTCACTTCCTAATGTATATGGTGATCTAAAGATTGTCGCGTACCCTAAAGATTTTAATTTATGTTTTATTTTTTCGGACATCTTACCATAATATGGTAATATTAGTTTTGGCAGATCGTTAATTTGGGAATTTTGTGAATAGATTAAATTTAAATTTGATTTTTGAATTTTACCTTTTAATATTTGATCTATTAAATTGCTTTCATAACCATTATTTATAGCTATTTCTTTGATTATCTCTAGTTCTGTTAAAAAATGCTCTTTCTTTAATGGGATACTATTTAAACGGTGGATCATTGAATGGAATGCTGCTAATTTATGTGACATTGGTCGACAAGCCATGTTGTGAATTACGGTATCTGTAGATGTATCTTTCCTATAAATTTCGAATGTGTGTTTATTTTCTTCAATTTTAATTTTAAGGTCTAAATAATTTAATGTTTTTTCTTTTTCTTTTTCTACGGTAAATTTGATTTTTTCATGTAATGAATTTATATGTTTTATGAATTTATTGAGAATTCTTTCAGTCCCTGTCCATAAGACAATCACATCGTCAACATATCTATAATAATATTTGATATATTGAGAGAATTCGCACTTTATATTTAAAAATTGTTTTTCGAAATGTTTTAGGAAAATTTCGGCAAATAATGGTGACAGAGGGTTTCCGATTGCTAAACCATTTTTTTGTTCATAAAATTTATCGTTGTATTGGAAAAAATTGTGATTTAGACATAACTCCATTAAATCACTTAGGTCTGTTTTTTCTTTTATGTTCAAATTTGGACATGTATAAATTATCTGGTCAACTAGGTCTTTTGTTTCTGAAGGGGGGACGTTTGTAAATAAACTTATGATATCTAAAGAGATTAATTTTGCGTTATTGGGGATATCTATGTTTTTAATTTTATTTATTAAGTCTAATGAATTTAAAATTGAGTGATCTGGTTGAAAATTAGTTTTTTCTTTGAAGATTTTATTTAGGCTTTTGGCTAATTTTGTTACACACGCTCCTGAGTAGCTTACTACAGGTCTAATTGGTATTTCGTCTAGTTTTTCCGATTTATGAATTTTCGGAAGGGAATACAATCTAGGACACTTTGGGTTCTTTTCTATTAACGACATTTTGGTTTTTTCGTTTAAAATTTTGGAATTTTTAATTTTGTCCCTAACTAATTTGTTATATTTATTTACTGGGTTTTTAATTTGATTGAAATTTTGTGTTTTCAAGAAGGTTTCGGTTTTCTCTTTATAAATTTTTTGATCTAGTATAACTATTGAATTTCCTTTGTCACTTTTTACTACTGTTAAATTGTTTTCTTTAATTTTTGATTTTAGTGATTTTATTGTTTTATTTTCCGAATAATTGATTTTGTTCCTATTTTTTTCTATTTCTTGTCCTAGGATTTTAGCACAAATTGTTTTGTTGGTGTCATTTTCCCTATTTTTTATTAACGATGCTGCCATATTAATAGCGATGTCCTCTATTTCGTTTTGTCTAATTGGTTTTTCTACGCAATGTTTTAGACCTTTATTCAGGACGTTCTTTTCGGTTTCTGTGAAAACGGTGTTTGAATAGTTTTTTATTCTATCGTTGAATTGGAATTTTGGGTTAGTAGGATTATTTTTGAAATTTTTTTCTTTTTGTTGATTCCTATGTTTTTCTAAATTTTGTAACTTTTTATTAATTTTGTCGGTTTTTATTTTCATTATACTATCTATCCTATCTCTTACTTGAGAGTCTACTGTATCAAATTCACAAGGGTGTAATAAATTTGTAAGCCGAGTGTGGGTATTGTATAAATACAGTTTGAGTGTATCCCTGATATTGTACCATTTATTTAATTCTAATCTTACCCAATTTTTTGTTGATTTCTCGATGATTTTTGAAGCGAGCGATGATTTGGTTTTAATCTTGATCTGGACGTATCTTGGAGTCAAATTTTTGGACAGGCAGGTTTTGTTGAAGAAGATATTTTTGTTGGCAGTCGAATACTTGAGGCGGAGTTTGTAATAGTTGTTTAGAGCTTGTTGTAACGATTCAGTTTGTAGTTCCAAAATGGTATCCTTGTTTAGTACGTAAAATTTACTATTGATATTTGTTTCCATGTTGAATTATTTGTGGTGTTTTTGACAATGGATTGACGATCCTGTTTCTTATTAGTTGAATAAAAGATTTCACTGTCGATGGTAACAGAATTGTTTTTATTTTAGGTTAAAAATAAAATAAAATGAGAGAGTCTTCTGTTTTTTAAATAAAATAATTTTTAATTATTTCTAGAGACTATAGTTTCGAAGGCATTGCCTTCATCATCAGTCTATCACAAATATTTCAAATTAGTTACAAATTAAGATTTATACATAGAAAATTTTGAAAAATATATAATGTCTTTTTCTTCATGTTTCTTCTTGGGAGATTAGAATATAACTGGCTCAATATCTGGGTTGCTCTTTTGTTTAGGCATTTTCTAATGAGTTTTACCTGAATGAATGGAATGTTTTTAAAAAGGGTCAAAGGGTAAAAAAGGTTGTTTAGGCATTTTCTAATGAGTTTTACCTGAATGAATGGAATGTTTTTAAAAAAGGGTCATTGATAATTTCTAGTTTTTCATTTAAAGATTCAATTGGGCTTTTTTCCAAGGATTTTAAAATTTCAATGGATTCTTTTAAAGAAAGAATTAAGGGGTCATTGACTTCTTTGATCAATTTAATTTTGGATTGATCTGGAAAACTATGATTGTGAGCATTTAAATGCTCTGCAAATGCATAATTTTCATATTTTAATTTGTAGGCTCTCTTGTGTTCATTGATCCTAATTGAGCCAGTTATATTCTAATCTCCCAAGAAGAAGCACTTGAAGAAAAAGACATTATATATTTTTCAAAATTTTCTATGTATAAATCTTAATTTGTAACTAATTTGAAATATTTGTGATAGACTGATGATGAAGGCAATGCCTTCGAAACTATAGTCTCTAGAAATAATTAAAAATTATTTTATTTAAAAAAACAGAAGACTCTCTCATTTTATTTTATTTTTAACCTAAAATAAAAACAATTCTGTTACCATCGACAGTGAAATCTTTTATTCAACTAATAAGAAACAGGATCGTCAATCCATTGTCAAAAACACCACAAATAATTCAACATGGAAACAAATATCAATAGTAAATTTTACGTACTAAACAAGGATACCATTTTGGAACTACAAACTGAATCGTTACAACAAGCTCTAAACAACTATTACAAACTCCGCCTCAAGTATTCGACTGCCAACAAAAATATCTTCTTCAACAAAACCTGCCTGTCCAAAAATTTGACTCCAAGATACGTCCAGATCAAGATTAAAACCAAATCATCGCTCGCTTCAAAAATCATCGAGAAATCAACAAAAAATTGGGTAAGATTAGAATTAAATAAATGGTACAATATCAGGGATACACTCAAACTGTATTTATACAATACCCACACTCGGCTTACAAATTTATTACACCCTTGTGAATTTGATACAGTAGACTCTCAAGTAAGAGATAGGATAGATAGTATAATGAAAATAAAAACCGACAAAATTAATAAAAAGTTACAAAATTTAGAAAAACATAGGAATCAACAAAAAGAAAAAAATTTCAAAAATAATCCTACTAACCCAAAATTCCAATTCAACGATAGAATAAAAAACTATTCAAACACCGTTTTCACAGAAACCGAAAAGAACGTCCTGAATAAAGGTCTAAAACATTGCGTAGAAAAACCAATTAGACAAAACGAAATAGAGGACATCGCTATTAATATGGCAGCATCGTTAATAAAAAATAGGGAAAATGACACCAACAAAACAATTTGTGCTAAAATCCTAGGACAAGAAATAGAAAAAAATAGGAACAAAATCAATTATTCGGAAAATAAAACAATAAAATCACTAAAATCAAAAATTAAAGAAAACAATTTAACAGTAGTAAAAAGTGACAAAGGAAATTCAATAGTTATACTAGATCAAAAAATTTATAAAGAGAAAACCGAAACCTTCTTGAAAACACAAAATTTCAATCAAATTAAAAACCCAGTAAATAAATATAACAAATTAGTTAGGGACAAAATTAAAAATTCCAAAATTTTAAACGAAAAAACCAAAATGTCGTTAATAGAAAAGAACCCAAAGTGTCCTAGATTGTATTCCCTTCCGAAAATTCATAAATCGGAAAAACTAGACGAAATACCAATTAGACCTGTAGTAAGCTACTCAGGAGCGTGTGTAACAAAATTAGCCAAAAGCCTAAATAAAATCTTCAAAGAAAAAACTAATTTTCAACCAGATCACTCAATTTTAAATTCATTAGACTTAATAAATAAAATTAAAAACATAGATATCCCCAATAACGCAAAATTAATCTCTTTAGATATCATAAGTTTATTTACAAACGTCCCCCCTTCAGAAACAAAAGACCTAGTTGACCAGATAATTTATACATGTCCAAATTTGAACATAAAAGAAAAAACAGACCTAAGTGATTTAATGGAGTTATGTCTAAATCACAATTTTTTCCAATACAACGATAAATTTTATGAACAAAAAAATGGTTTAGCAATCGGAAACCCTCTGTCACCATTATTTGCCGAAATTTTCCTAAAACATTTCGAAAAACAATTTTTAAATATAAAGTGCGAATTCTCTCAATATATCAAATATTATTATAGATATGTTGACGATGTGATTGTCTTATGGACAGGGACTGAAAGAATTCTCAATAAATTCATAAAACATATAAATTCATTACATGAAAAAATCAAATTTACCGTAGAAAAAGAAAAAGAAAAAACATTAAATTATTTAGACCTTAAAATTAAAATTGAAAAAAATAAACACACATTCGAAATTTATAGGAAAGATACATCTACAGATACCGTAATTCACAACATGGCTTGTCGACCAATGTCACATAAATTGGCAGCATTCCATTCAATGATCCACCGTTTAAATAGTATCCCATTAAAGAAAGAGCATTTTTTAACAGAACTAGAGATAATCAAAGAAATAGCTATAAATAATGGTTATGAAAGCAATTTAATAGATCAAATATTAAAAGGTAAAATTCAAAAATCAAATTTAAATTTAATCTATTCACAAAATTCCCAAATTAACGATCTGCCAAAACTAATATTACCATATTATGGTAAGATGTCCGAAAAAATAAAACATAAATTAAAATCTTTAGGGTACGCGACAATCTTTAGATCACCATATACATTAGGAAGTGAATTAAGTCAAATTAAAGATAAAATTCCGAAAAATGAAAAATCCGGTGTATATAAATTGACATGCCAAGATTGCAATGCAACTTATATAGGAAAAACGGAAAGAAATTTATCCATTAGGATCAATGAACACAAGAGAGCCTACAAATTAAAATATGAAAATTATGCATTTGCAGAGCATTTAAATGCTCACAATCATAGTTTTCCAGATCAATCCAAAATTAAATTGATCAAAGAAGTCAATGACCCCTTAATTCTTTCTTTAAAAGAATCCATTGAAATTTTAAAATCCTTGGAAAAAAGCCCAATTGAATCTTTAAATGAAAAACTAGAAATTATCAATGACCCTTTTCTAAAAACATTCCATTCATTCAGGTAAAACTCATTAGAAAATGCCTAAACAACCTTTTTTACCCTTTGACCCTTTTTAAAAACATTCCATTCATTCAGGTAAAACTCATTAGAAAATGCCTAAACAAAAGAGCAACCCAGATATTGAGCCAGTTATATTCTAATCTCCCAAGAAGAAACATGAAGAAAAAGACATTATATATTTTTCAAAAATTTTCTATGTATAAATCTTAATTTGTAACTAATTTGAAATATTTGTGATAGACTGATGATGAAGGCAATGCCTTCGAAACTATAGTCTCTAGAAATAATTAAAAATTATTTTATTTAAAAAACAGAAGACTCTCTCATTTTATTTTATTTTTAACCTAAAATAAAAACAATTCTGTTACCATCGACAGTGAAATCTTTTATTCAACTAATCAAAAAATATAGTTTTAAATTCGGCCTTATTCGGCTATAAGTGATAAACTTTAGTGTTAAAAATAATTTTTTTCCAAATTTACATTTTGGGCCATTATTCCCTCACACCGTGTTGTAAAAAGTTAAGCTCTTATTTATGTATCATTTATCATATATTTGTAGGTGTTTCTAGTATTAATTAAGTATCCCACATTCACATGGGAAATTATAAGGGTGTTTTTTTACTTTTGTGTAATAATGTTTCGTTTTCTCATTCCCTCAACTCCCTCATGCAAATTGTTGGTTTTGGTGTTCTAAGCGGCGGTCCAGTAAACCAGTACAAGAACAAGTTTATGTTCCATGTTGTCCCTCACCATTTATCATATTTTTTCACGGTATGACATATTTTTCTTGGAACTATTCAGAACCCAGAACTATACCCCCCTCACCACCTTTTAAACTCGAAAAAGTTGGGGACCACTATAACCTTTTAGAAAATTAGCCCATGTACTATTAAATTTACAAAAATTCCATAATAATTTAAAAAAATTTCCATCAAATTATCGAAGTCATTTTTCCATTTTTTTTGAGAATCAGCCATGTATATAACAGTATATCAAAAGTTAATTTATTAATGTTCCAAAACATAAAAAATAAAAGATAAGTCAGTTAACCCTTTACCCCCTTATTTGCATGAGGCTACTAATTCCAACCGGAATACTTAATCTTATTAGTGGCTTACCGTCTAAATTCAACTGAATTCTCATTCATTATCACTGCTATAATTCATTCAGCGTGTTCATTTTATCTTCGTTGAATATATACATCTTAATAACTAATTAAAGTTGCATAAAGACTATTTTTTTTAAATAATTTTTAATTTTTTTAAATTTACTATTCTATAAATCCCTAGAGTAATAATATTTGTTATCAATTTTGAAATTTAGTTGGAAAGGGGATGTCTTTTTCAAGACTCGGCGCCCTCTGCAAATTTCGGAGATCTGAACCATTGTAGCCAACTAGGGTTAGACACTTCCTAGTAATAACTTTATCATCAGCCTGAATACATCTATAAAATGTCCACTTTTAAATCATCCATACATAATCGGGCTTTTCGGGCTGATTCAAATCGTATTCATATCCCGAGTCACCGGTCCGAGGTGGTGAATAGGTCATTCACTGTCACTGCTGCCCGACTGTGGAATTCATTACCATCATTCACCCGTTCATCTTCATCATCACTTATCTTCAATCGTGGTCTCTTGGAATGTATTCGCGGGTCTCGGGAGTGAGCGTCTCTTTTTTGGCGTCTCTCTTTTATGGCGTATCTTTTCCCTCCTGCTGGCTCTCTCACTTTCCTCTCAACTTCCTTTCGCTGGAGCTTTATTTCTTTCTTTCTTTCTTTTTCGCACACACTTGTTTTTATTATTCTCCTCTTTGTTTTATGTTAATTATTATTTTTTACTGCTCATATGAGGCAAACTGCCTCAGAGCATTGTGTAAAGTTAAAATGTAAGAATTATGAATGAATAAATAAATAAAATAAAATAAAAAATAAAATAAAACTTTAAATATATAAACCATATAGAATTGATTTTTTTATTTTTTTTATTCACTTAACCAGTCATACAGTCTGAGGAACACTCTCTCCTAACCCCCCCCCCACCCCCCACCCCTCCCAAGCCTTAATTTTTTAATTAAGAAAGATAAATATTAAAGTAATATATGATTTAAATGGAGATTCACACAGATTTCGAATTGGAAAAACGCCGTTTCGAGATCTCGAATATTTCTTCATCAGCATTCAAATTTTTTGTATTTCCAAAACGAAGAAATAATTAGATTTAGGACTAACTTGCCCCAGGACTTCTGAAAAAAAATCAGAAAGCAATAGAATCTTTATATGAAGACCTAATGAACTTAAAAAACGAGCTGAAATTTGGTAGAAAAATTTGTTTTAAAAAGTGTCAACCCTCTGCCAAGTTTTTGCTTTCTATTCTAAATCACCTGCTGACAAAATTTACCAAATCATGATTTTGGGATATCACACTATTTGCATTTGCCAACCTATTTGGACTTTAATTAAAGTAAAGAAAATGGGGGCCGGGTTGGCCTAGAGGGTAGCGTAACAGCCTAGTAATCAAGTGGACCCGGGTTCGAATCTGACTCGCGGCAACCGGCTGAAATCTGATCCCTAGATAGAAGACAAAATTTAAAAATAATATAGTATCGTAAATTGGCTAATGGCTAGAAAAGCTGAAAAACCAAAAAAAGGTAAAAAATATTTTAAAAAATTAAAAAATAAAAATTCTAGGTACCTTTCAAAAAAATAAAATACAACCTGATGGATGACTATTTATATATTTCGAGGTACGAGCTCATCTTCAGGAGTTCCCAGAGTAACTTTTCTCTGGGAACTCCTGAAAATGGGCTGGTACTCCGAAATATATAAATAAAGAGTCATGCTAACAAGCAGTTTGCATTTTAATATTGTGAAACCTACCTAGAATTTCTATTTTTAAATTTTTTAAATTTTCTTTAATTTTTATTTAAATATGTATGTTTCACCAAGAACCAACACCATTCTTCCTTAACACTGTCTATTATCTACTATTCTCGATTCAATTATAAAATAAAAAATAAATAAACAAATAAAAGTTAAAAATTTTATTTCCCATATTTTGAATATTATTTTACTATCTTGAATAATTTTCAATTAAACGAATTTCCAATAACGCAAAAAGCCTATAAATTATAATATAGTCACCCACCCAAACAAAAACATACCATGATCAAGGTGTATCCCAGTTGAAGCTTTCAACTTGCCAAGACCAGTATAATTAAATGTTCATTTTATTCAATAAAAATATTCTATACTATTTAGATAGTTAGTTTGAAAGAGAAATGAATGGGAAATGAAAGTCAAAGTAAATCTCTTCAGAATGAATGGTGAATGGATTTCAAGACATTATCAATCCAGTTTTTTATGTTAATTTAATTGTAATCCTTGATGAGTGAAAGAGAAAGAGTTCATTTTATCACAGGAGAAGACTTAATGACAAATTATGTCACTCATTGTGTCACGATTTCCAGAGCTCTCTTTTTTTCCTTTGAAATACGTGAATATAAAATTAATTTTTTTAATTTCATTTAGAGTCTTTAATCTCGTTGATGAAGTGGGCTTCTTATTAATACCGTTCAAATATATAATTCTTCAATCTTGTTGGCCAGCTTGTCTTTATTCAGTCAATGCAGACTGTGCCTTTAAATTAAGCGTATAGAAAAAATGATAAAGAAAGAAAGTGGGAAATTATGGGGATTAAAAAAAATTATTGCAGAGAATTAAATTTCTTAATTCAATCAATATAAGTATCTGTAGATGTTAAATAAAACAAATGCTTTTTCCCAGCAGTTTTTTAATTCCACTGCTGTTAAATTTAATCCAAATATTTCGGAAACTTTAGTTTTCCTTCTTCAGTGGACCTTGGATCAAAATACAATTAAATCCAGAATAAAATGATAGATTGTGAGATGTCTATCGAGCTCTGAATACGAATAATTTTGGAGACGGCGTAGATACGCTTATTGGGTGGAGGGAAAAATAAAAAATACAACTATATTAATTATTGCTAATTTTTATACGGGATGTTCCTGCTTTTAATTTATTTATATTATACTAGCTGGTGCGCCCACCCCGGGTCCCCTGCACCCCACCCCTGTATCCCCCCACCCCACCCAACCCCGCACCCAGTTTTTGCATTTCTAGCTCCCTAGAGGCCCACATATTATGTATATAAAATTTGGTTGAGTTTGGTCCAAGTGCAAGAATTTTCATTTTTTCACCTTCAGTGCCTGTCATCTGATTGGCCATCCCAGTCCCTCCATTTACCATCTACCCTGTGTTAGTGGTAAAAAACATTTACTTTGCGACATACAACCGGCCCTAAGAGATCTTGAAAAACTCTGAAAACACATTTTGGGGCCCTTTCCCCCCTTTAGAGTTCGCATTTCAAAAAATACCTTCTTAGCACACCCATAAATCGTTGAAAGAATATACACTTCAAATTTCATCTTTCTAGGTCAAGCGGTTTAGGCTGTGCATTGATAGATGAATGAATGATGAAACATCACCTTCTCTTTTTATTGAAAAGTTTTTGTTTTACCGAGAGTAGCAGAGTTGTTGTTTCTCTTCTCTTTTGATATATATGAAGATTATTTTTGGATTTTTTTGGAACTGGAGATGGAATGTAAAATGAGAACACTGTCGGGTATAAAATATATTATTAAGTTTAATTAATCATTAATTGGCAGACAGTCCATGGATTACTGTTTCGCTGCAGTGATCTTCAGTGCCTTCATGAGAACAATAATAAATAATAATTGATGACTCTCTTGAATGAACACAAAATTTTATTTGTATTTATCTTTTGTTTTCATGCAGTCACTGAAGATGCTGTTAATACTGCAGCGAGAAACAGTAATCCATGGACTGTCTGCCAATTAATGATTAATTATACTTAATAATATAATACTAATACACGATACTGTTCTCATTTTACATTCCATCTCCAGTTCGGAAAAAATCCAAAAATCGTTTATATATATTAACTTATACGATCTAATTTTGTTTAAAAAATATATTTAAAAATGTAATACTTCATTTATAATTATATAACAACAAAAATAATTGTAGACTAAATAAAAACCTAATATATTTTGCTTCAGGGCCCACTGAAGAAGGAAGACTGTAAAGTTTCGAAATATTTGGATTTCATTTAACCACCAATTTAATTAAAAATAGATTTTGTTTGATTTAACATCTGTAAGAATCCTCGGCACCACCATTGTTTGATAATACTATATTGAGGCAGTTTGATTAACTGGAGAATTATTTAGGACTGTTAATAACTGTGTCAGTAGATCATTATAGCTGTAGTGACTCGATTAATATCTATTATAATCACTTGAGAACCATTTCAGAGCTAGAACCCAAGATGTAGTTAATAAAACTAGAAATAATTAACGAACCCTGAAGAAGGAAGGAAGATCCTCCTAAATATCGGTTTCAAAAGCTGTAAAGAGTAAAACTTCCAATAAATAGTCTTTTATTGGAAATATTCTTTTATTTATTCCTGAAGTGTCTTCCATTAAATCCTCAGGTATAATAATTAACGAAATTTTCTATTTTTACCCTGAGTAGTCCATCTTAAAGGAATTCTCCAGTTTAATTGTCTATTTTTTTATTTTTAATGATATTGTTGTGAGGAGTTACAATCAAAAGATGCAACCCTTAAACTATAAGCCAGGATTGACCCCGGCATCGTGAAAAGAAGGCTAGGAAGAAATTTCAGGGGTTCTGGTGATCTGGGTATTGAAAGAAGCGAGTTCCAGTTTCATAGAGATAAACGAGCTAGCGAATGCATTTGCAAAGATTTTTATCTAAATTAACGGCAAAAAGGTGTTGGGCTCTAGAAAGTTGTGTATTCTTGCAAATGAAACTTTCGTAGGGATTAGTGACTTCACATTGTCAGAATGAAGCCCATTGTAGTATCTCTAATACTTGAAAGGGCAACCGTTTAACGATGAGGTCAGAGAATCGAATAAGCTAGACAAGAGCCACTTTTGTAGCCAAGAAGCACGAATCGTACTCAGGGTTATGAATATTAAGCTAAAACAACTGGTTTCTTTTATATTATCATAAATAATTCATTTACCCTTAAATCGACATCATCACCGGCTTTAAAAATAATTAAATACGAACATTAGACCCATGTTAATAAGCCCCATACTTCAAACTTTTAAGTACCTATACAAGGAAATCTACGGAAGTTACATTCAAGTTTCTATAAGAACCTTTTTCAACTTCAAATCGGGATTTATTAGCTTTTAATAGGGTTTAGTCAATTTTAAAATTTTAAAATGCACAAGCCAACTTACTAACCGATATTTTAATAAAATAATATCTCGTAAAATGTAATTTTTTACAAATCCAGCATTCTATAAGACTTTTTTGTAGACCAAAACGCCATGGTTTTGCTCAATTTTTTTTGTTTCAGTCGTTTTTGAGGTATTTTTGAAAAAACGAATCCAAAAAACACCTTTTTTCATACAGGAATACAGCACTTGACCATACCCTGTTTCCTTTATGGTAAAGTAAATCAACTGGAGTGGGCACAACACGATTTTCACATTAGTTTCTCATTCAAATTACTTGAATTTGTGTTTCCCCTAAGCCATTTTGAGAAAACCAGAAAAAGGGCGAAATTGCAAAATTACCTAATATCTTCAAGTGAACATGTACTTGGGGTTCTTTGATTTTATTCAAAATCTTGGAGGTACTTCTTCTAGCCTCTAGATAGATTAAGTTTGAATCCCAAAACTCTGCAACTTATTACCTTAGACGAGATATATGAACGATTAAAATATTTATACGAAAATGGATTTAGGTCGTATCAAAGATTTTAATAGATATGTTTATATAGTAAGCTTTCCGGGCAACAAGTCAGACCCTTGAAATCTATCACCTCCAAATATGCAACATATAACGAACGAGGTGTCAAGGGTCTGACTAGTTGCCCTGAAAGAGTACTAGTGCTTGGGTTCGACTCTCGAGAGGACAAAATCCTCCTACATGCAATATAAGCATATCTATTAAAATCTTTGATCCCACCTAAATTCATGTTCGTAAAATTAATTGATTATTATATCACAAGTGGATTTTGAGAAAAAATTCAATCTTTCTTTCTCAAATAGATACTCATTTCTTTACATAAAATATTTATTTTGCAACACTCCTAATTTACATCCTGTTCCATTATTTCAATATAATTAAAATTTATACACGACTAATAACTTATGACACTTGATAAGTACACCAATTAAAAAAAAAATCGTTCGAGCCGTTTTTGAGAAAATCACAAAAAACGAAAAATCTTTCATGTAAATGCCAAATTACGGTGTTTTGATTTCAACTACAGGCTTGCTGCGTTCCTTCTAGCCCGAGGGGTGAACCGCGACCTAAAATCGTGTACACCTACTTCCACTTCAACTTTCATTTCCAAGTAGAAGACAATAGATGACAATAGCTTATCTAATGAATTCCAAAGTAATTCCAAAGACGGTGTATACCTAATTTCAATCGCGGTTCACCCCTCGTTCCAGCCTATATCGAGCTTAAGTTTCAAATTTTCTAGCTCTAAGGGCCAGTTGTATAACGGTTGGTAAACTCTTTTAAACGTCGACAAAGGGTAAATCCTTAGAATTGAACTTGTGCCCGACGGAATGACCAATCAGATGAAAGTGCCTGTCATCTGATGGGCCATCACGCCGGGCACAAGTTGGATTCCTAAGGATTTACCCTTTGTCAACGTTTAAAAGAGTTTACCAACCGACATACAACTGACCGACCCTAAGGGCCGGTTGTATGTCGCAAAGTAAATGCTTTTTACCACTAACAGTTTTACCACTGACAGTTCCTGGCATCTGATTAGCCATCCCAGTCCCTCCATTTACCATCTACCCTGTGTTAGTGGTAAAATCATTTACTTTGTGACATACAACCGGCCCTTAGACTTATGGTTGCCAAAACCAATGGATTTTTGGTCACTTTTTGGCCTCTGGTGACCAGAATCATTACATGATATAGAGAATATACTATATGTGAAAGTAAAAATTATTTAATAATTTAATGATAGACCCTTAAGTCTAGAATTCGTAAAGTATGCAATGTTTGTCAAGATTTTTGTTTTCCCAACACCTTTATTAAAGCCTTCTCTATTTGTTTGCATAATAGTGAATAAATCCCTTTTTGGGTAGCCCAGAGAGAGCCTTGTTCTCGGCCAAAGAACCTCTTCTTTCTCCTAGCTCCTTCCTGAGTTCATGTCCTTCAAGGCACTCTTTGTGTTGACAAGACACACGTAGCATTTTATGGTGGTTTATTTTTCTCATAAGCGCTTCTGAACTAGTAACAAAAAATATTGTCTCACCTGAAAAATGTAAAAAGTGATAACATGTTTTTAAATAGATTTGATAGAGAAAAGAAATTTGAACTTGGGTGGCTGTAAAAGCCATAAAACAATGGGCGTAGAGAGACACCTCGGCACCTTGGCAACCGGCCATGCAAATGCGTGAAATCTTCATTCAATTCCCCAAGTTATCATATACTTAACTAAAATTTATATGCAATTCAACTTCTATCTTTCCTGCCATCAAATTTTAATATATCGGAATGCAGAATGCATGGGATGATATGTGTTCGGCCTTTAAATATTTTTTTAATGACCAGGATGCAAGAAGGTGCAACAACTATAAGTAAAATGGAATATCACAACATAAAAGTATTTTTTTATTATCAGTAAGTCTATTAGTAATGAAGCTGTTGAAGCTTTTATTTTTGTGATTAATTTGATTAAAGTTTGAATTTTTATTTAAATCACACATGATTAATTTATAATTATTTATTGAAACAAATAATTACAATATAAATACAACGTTTCGATCGACTTATTCTTGCTCATACTTGAGAACGATCGCAGAATAAGTTGTATTTATATTGTAATTTGTAATTATTTGTTTCAATAAATAATTATAAATTAATCATGTGTGATTTAAATAAAAATTCAAACTTTAATCAGTAAGATCTGTTTGTTTTTAAACGAATTTACTAATTTTGTAATACATTATGTAAAATTGGGACTGATCCTTTCCGTAATTTGTCAAATTAATTAACTTAACTTTCAGTTTTTAGAATAAGTGAGCTATTAGAATGTTTTAGGATGCAAGAAGGTGCAACACTTAGAAGTAAAATGGAATATCACAACATAAAAGAATTTTTTTATTATCAGTAAGTCTGTTTGTCTTTTTAATGGATTTACTAATTTTTGTAATAACTTTTGTAAAATTGGGACTGATCCTTTCCGTAATTTGTCAAATTTAATTAACTTAACTTTCACTTTTTAGAATAAGTGAGCTATTAAGATGTGTTTTCGTAAATTAAATTTTTAAAGGTATTAAATGAAAGGGACTATTTTACAGCAGTTTTTTAATTTTAAATGGAGTTTTTTTTCATTTATCCAAATATTTCGGAAATTTTGTACAATATTCCTTCTTTAGTGGACTTCACCCAAAAAATCACCGTATTTGCTCAGTGTTCACAAAAAACTTCCGAAATATTTGGATAAATTAGAAAAACACCATTTAAAATAAAAGAAACTGCTGAAAAATAAGACTTTCATTTAATGGGATCCGGAAAATTCATCGACCACAATTCATCAATGATAATTCATCAAAAATAATTCATTGACTAGGCAATTCACGAATAGGCAATAGACCGACGCCCTATTGGTCGATGATCGCCTCATCGACAACAATTCATCGACATTTTCGATAAATTATCGTCAATGAATTGTAGTCGATGAATTTTCCTAGAGCCCATTTAATACCTATAATATAATAACAAGATGAGAAGTAGGTTTCACAAAAAAGAAATAAAACAAAATTGAGTTTTGAATTCGATATATTTCTTTAACTTCTGATGATGGGCTCACCCCCGAAATATATCGAATTCAAAACTCAATTTTGTTTCGTTTCTTTTTTGGTGAAACCTCCCTCGCATCTTGTTCAAGTTTTATTATTATATTAAAATGTTTCACTTAGAACCAACACCTAACGCCTTAAAAGTTATTAATACCTATAAGAATCCTCAGCACCACCGTGAATCGAGATATTAATTGAAGGAGACAATAAAAGAGTGTGTCTTCTGCTGGAATTATAAATTTTATTTATTTATAACGAGACTATAGCTTCGAGGGCTTTGTCTTCTTCATCAGTCTATTACAATGGATTCACAGGAATTAATTTATGAATGAAAGGTTAAAATCTTTCATGTGGTTCTTTCATTCATAAATTAATTCCTGTGAATCCATTGTAATAGACTGATGAAGTGGGCAAAGCCCTCGAAACTATAGTCTCGTTATAAATAAATAAAATTTATAATTCCAGCAGAAGACACACTCTTTTATTGTCTCCTTCAATAAAATCAATCCATCTCAGGAAAATGAAATTTAAAACTTAAATAAGTTATTGATTCGAGATATCAGAGCAAGGTTTTGGCTCAAATCGTTCAACCAGAAGAAAGCTTTGTGTATATATATATATATTTAAAATTTTTAAATTTAAGAACCTTCTACTCTTTGTTGCTTATAATTTCCATAAAAACTCCTTGTCCGGGAAGAACCCATTTACTTTCGATGCTTGTATTTATTTTTCCAAAAAAAGACTTTAAATTTTTTTAATTTTAAAAATTTATCAAGAATTTTATATTCGTTCTTGTGAATAAATTTCATAAGAACCGGATGCCTATGAGAATGTATTTTTTTAATATACTTCAAAATATATTTACTAATTTAATTAACTTTTATTTATATTATTTTAATGTTGATTTGTTATAAATACGGGCAAGAGAATGTCGTGTAATTGATATTGAACTTTTTTATTATTATTTATTTATTATTTTCGATGCACGCTTTTGACCCAATTAAAGCAAAATATTTCAATTTGATTTGAAATGTTCTCCATTAAAATGTTGGAAGCATTTTTATTAACGTGACCCCCATCAAATTAACTTGACTAACCTTGCCTCTTATTACATCCTTTATTCCAATATTAACTAAATTAACGACAAGGAAGAACTTATCATAGTTCTGTTGAATGGTGGAATGAAAATAGTCAGCAAATATGACAAACGAAAATATACCAAACATCCAAAATAGTAATTGGGTCAATTAAATGAGTCTAAATGGAATAATTTAAGAATTTCAAACATCCCATCTATTTCCATTTATTCTTCCTGAGAGCTGTCAAAATTTAAAACGATCGAGATAATATTTCACATGAACATCTATCGTGAATGAGCTTCGTGAAAATTACATCGCTAAACCAGAAGAGGAATAAATATCGATTTATATTTACCGCTCGCCTGAGGGAGAAACGTTAACAAGAACTTATTGAAAATCGACTCCATATATTAGAAACAGTTTATGATCTTTAAAATACACCATCCTTTTCGATAATTAAATCGTTTTCTTCTTTTCCCCGGCGGTAACATATCTTCCCCATCGAACTGAATTAGGCCCTTGTATAGAGAAGATGTTTTTAAGAGATGAAGAAATTTAATTTACATTTAATTTAAAATACATTACATTAATTATTATTATTATTATTATCACCATCGTTTTTTACACTAAATACAATTTTTGCTAAAGACATTCTTAATTTTTAACCGACTTCAAAAAAGGAGAATGTTATCAATTCAACGGAATGTCTTTTTTTTGTGTTTGTCCGTAGATTTCTCTTTACCTTGTGGACCGATTTTGATGATTTTTTGTGCATTGGATTCAGTATATTTCCCGATTGGCCCGTATAAGTTTCATTGGTATTGGATCTTTTTTGTTATAAATGTTCACACATACCTTCTTTGTTTATGGACCGATTTCGATGATTCTTTTTTATTGGAAATGAGGTACCTTAAGAGTTGTCTCATATTAATTTAGTCAAGTTCTGATCAATGACAAAATAACGGAAATCTCCAATTCTGACCCCCAAACCGCCCCGTGACTACGCCCCTGATCTCAAGAGTTATATATATCTCATTAACATATTGATCATCAATTGCTTGTTACTTTATTTTCTATTCGAGATGAAAAAAAAATTTTATAATGTTTTTTTGGCATTGTCAAAGGAGACAGAAAGTAATTATGTTTTGAACTACTTTCATTGACTTTTTGTTACCCTGAAGAAGGAGAGAATAAATCTCCGAAACGTCGGTTTAACAAATAAATGTAAAATAATAAAACCTCTATAGTCTTATTTTTTTACAACCACCGTGGACTGCTTTCATCAACATCCAATTGCATATTTATACCAGTCCGTCTCCTAAAGAAAATCTCTATCAGTTATACTAACTGCCCGGGAAGCATGTTTGGCGCTTGGGTTTGACTTTCGAGACGGTGAATCCTTCTGACATCTAAATTTATCATATCTAAAAATTTCTTTGCTTTCTTTTTTTAATTAAATTAATTTAAAGAAAATCTCTAATAAACTGAATTCTAAATATATATATATATTTATTATATTATTCAAAATTGAACAGTTTGGTAATAATTAAAAAAAAGTGTGTGTGTACTTATGTACACGCGTTAGAAGTTATACTTCTTTGGCGTCTGAAAAAAAATTTCAAAAAACAAAACTGCAGTAAAGATCGAAGAAAAATATTAAAATTAATCAAAAAGATTTTATTTCAGTAAAAATAGCTATACAGTCAAAATAAACAATCATTAATTATCATGTGAACAAGTCAAATATTTTTTTTAAATATTTAAATTATTCTAAGCTATATCCATAGGTTCTTCTGGTAATAATTAACTCTCCAGTAATAATTCTTGATATAATACTTACAGAATTAACCTCTAATATTTGATAACACTCTCAAAGTTTTTACACAGTTTTTGTAACTGACAAATTTATATAATAAATATATATATATATATATATATATATATATATATATATATATATATATATATATATATATATATATATATTATTTAAAAATATAATATATAATTATATAAATATGTAATTACTAAGAATTGATTATTAATATAAATAATATATTTCACATCCACATCAACTGGCTTAGGCCCGGTTGTATGTCGCAAAGTAAATGCTTTTTACCACTAACCAAGGTAGATGGTAAATGGAGCCACTGGGATGGCCAATCAGATGACAGCCACTGAATGTGCCTGTCATCTGATTGGCCATCCCAGTTGCTCCATTTACCATCTAACTTGGTTAGTGGTAAAAAGCATTTACTTTGCGACATACAACCGGGCCTTATTGAATTTGAAAATAACAACACATTTTCTTAGATTCCTTGCAGTCATTTAAAGGAATATATTATTTATTCTGTAGCCAACTTCATCATGTTAATTTTTGGGACATCTGCGCGAGCAGGTCACAAATTTACTCTCATCCAAACGCGCCAAAAGAAGTATAACTTCAAAAACTTCTATATCATCAATTCGAGTGTTAATTTTCGAAAAATATTTAATAAAAACCTGCCCACCATTTTTCGTTCTCTAAATCTAAATATATTCTTATATCTGATCTGTTTTTCAAAATGATATAGATATTATTTGATTGGTTAGTTTTTCTTTTAAGTTTCTTTTAAGAAAATTTATTTAATCAAAAAAATTGACACTTTTACTTCACTTTGAAATGAAAAGTCATCTTGTTTTCTTCAATAATCTCTTCTTTCTTCCCTCACTATTTGCATTCGAATATTTCAACAAACTTTCAAATCGAAAAGAGAAACTGAAGAGAAAATAAACCCAAAATGTGCTGTTTTTTTTACCAAAACGAAATGATTTGGTCAATGTCTTTTCACGTTTGGGGTGTGTTATTTGTGTGTGTGTGTGTGTGTGTGTGTATGTGGCTTCTGTTCCCTCTCAACGAATGAATGAATGAATGAATGGCTATCCAAACCAGCTGAACAGATATATTTTACCTGAATGACATTTTGAAGCAGTGCCAATTTTACGGTATCGTGTTCATTCTTAGCAAGTTCCTTTTGAAAAATACAATAACATGTGCTTGAATGATACAATACAATTAAAGCAGCCCGAACTAATCGGCTGACTAATTGATCCTCTCGATGTCAACCGAACAATTGAAAGCCAAAGGTCATTGTGAAGTACAACTATTAGCTGGCACAATTGGATGCTTTACATTTCAATATAGCGATGGAGAAGAATAGAATACTATAAATGGTACTAGATTTAATTAGAAACACCCAAAACCGGATAATTTTTAGACTCAAAATAAATAATTTAATGCGAAGATTGACTTCTTAATTGGGCTATTTATTCTTCAATTTGATCCTGTATAGGTACTGACTGAAACCAGATTGATCGATCGCATTAAAAAAAAATCAATCGTAATAAAAATTAATTAAATTAATCTTAAGAAATTCAAAGAGAAATTCAAAGATGTTTTTATAAAGCGAAATTTAGAGAATACTTATAAAAACTTTATAAAAACATCTTTGAATTTCTCTTTGTTTTTATAAAGCGAAATTTAGAGAATACTTATAAAAACTTTATAAAAACATCTTTGAATTTCTCTTTGAATTTCTTAAGATTAATTTAATTAATTTGATAATTTTCTATATTTGTATAAATATACTAGAAAAACAAATTTACTTATAATTTGTTAAAAATTCCGTTGAGTGGATTAGCTCGCGAATTTACTCCGCGGAATTCTAAATTAATTTGTAATAAAAATTGCAAGCTTTTCTTTTGACGACCCCAACGATGCACGATTTCTTCCTAAATTCCTTTAACTTGACCCAAATTTATTAGTTCATAATATATACTCTTCTATAATACCACACCGAGTAAATCCGAATAGAGTCTATTCCCAATTTACAATAGTGTCTTCATTAATTCTTATCATTTAGACCAGTGTTTTTCAATTTTTCTTCATGATGCGACCCCCTTAGTATGAAAAAAAATTTGCGACCCCCTAGCCCCCACTGTTTGTAACCTGTATTTTATTATGTTACAAATATCAAATGCGTACAACATTTTTATTAATTTTTATAATGAGGTACAATTAAGTACTTATAAAGGACATATTTTTACATCAATTATATCGCCAAACGCCTCCAACGCTGAACTTATGGAGTATTTACAGCAGGTTAAGTCAGAATATTCCAAATTCGTTTGTCACCCCGAATTCCTTTTAAAACTTGCTTTTCTTTCTGACTTATTCGATCATTTAAATACCTTGAATAAAAGCCTTTAAGGACGAGTTGACGGCTTCAGAAACAAGATAAACTTGTGGCCATCACCCATAAATCAAAAGTACTTCGATTCGTTTTCGTCGACTCAGTCTTTATTGGAAAAGTGGGGTCTGAGATAAACATAAACGCATATAGGTTTTTAACTTCAAATTCGGGCTTTTCCATATAAAATTTTAACTGTCAGGAAACGTTTTCAGGTAAAAAGCTAAAATTTGGTGCATTGTAAGATATTTGCGAACCGATTTTCAGCTCATTAGCTAAAACTAATCTAAAATGACAATTTATATTCTCACGAAAGGTTTTCAGGTAAGAAGCTAAAATTTGGTGTATTGTAAGATATTTGAGTACCGATTTTCAGATCATCAACTAAAACCTTTCAAGATTAGCATTTTGTACTCTCAGGAAACGTTTTCAGTTTAAAAAGCTATAATTTAATATATACAATATTCATGGTTTTATAGCAATTCTGAATTTGATTTGAAAAAGTCCGATTTTTATTTTTAAAATCCTGAATTTGATATGGAAAAGTCCGAATTTGATGTTAAAAACCGATTTTTAGTTATTATCATTTTGGAGTTACAGTCTGATAAAATACTGCTATATCTTAGTTTTACTAAGTTATAGACAGCCCCCGAAAAAATATCCGCGACAAAATATTCTTCAGACAAAATATCTCATGACAAAATAACCCTTCCCTTCGTGAATCTTATGAATAATGCAAATCGACTCCGGTTCGGTTAATATATATTCAGTTCGGCTGACGCCAACCGAACCGTCTAAAAACCAGCCCGAAAAGGAGCTATACGAACCCAACCGAATATATATTAACCGAACCTCCGAAAGTTTAATCCGGGCGGTGTGTGTTTCGGGCTCCCATTTTTTTTCTAATCAAACACACATTGAAAACCGAACCAGCCAATCGTCGGGCGGGGTGTGTTTGGGGCTCCCATTTTTTCCTAATCAAACACGACAGACAGCAGCACTTTCAAACGGCTAATTAGCCGCCAAAATATGAAAGTCTGTTTATATTATTCAAAACTATGATTATAAGCTTCTCACTCAATCTCTTTTGTATTCTCTGGGGAATATTTTGTCAGAAGATATTATGTCGGGGGATATTTTGTCTGAAGGATATTTTGTCGGGGGATATTTTGTCGGGGGATATTTTGTCGGGGGATATTTTGTCGGGGGATATTTTGTCGGGGGATATTTTGTCGGGGGATATTTTGTCGGGGAATAGATAATATGTATGTTTATTCGCATTAAGCAGAGGACAATCTCATTGATTTCTCTTTATTTAATTTTTTTGAACATTTAAAGAAATTTTAGATTTAAAAAAGCACATTATATTTCATATACTATATGTAATAAGGTTTATTCTTCCCCGTGGGGTTTTGAGAGGTAATTAAAGATTGATTCAGCTATAAAGAAGAATATATTGTCAGAAATATTATTTACATATATAATACAATATTGTTTGAATGAACATGATTAATTACCTATAAAGAAGAATCAAAATTCAATGTCCTTTATTTATTCTAAATATAATTTAGAATAATAATATATTTACAGTGTTACAATTATTTCTATTATAATATTAAATTCTTATAAGACTCTATATAATGCTATATTATAAAATGATATCAAAAAGACATGTTAAGGTTAGATATTTGATTCTTCTCGTCTCCTTCTGAGGGCGTTCCGTGCTTTGTCATTTTGGCGTTAATTTCAAATTTACATCTCCCCCCAGATTTTCTTCCGCACTGCGGAGATAAGGAAGCAATTTCTTGATATGAAATAGTGTGGCGTTTTTACCTCTTTTTGCCAGGTTTACTTCGTAAACTGAATTTGAAATTCTTTGAATTATTTTGTACGGACCTCTCCTTACTTTGTCTAGTTTTCTTCTGTTTAACTTGTTTCCCATTTCTATATAAACCAAATCATTCTTCTTAAACGTATGTTCTTTTCTGTTTTTGCTTAATCTTTTTGCATTTACCTCGAAATTTTTAATGGAGTTTTCCAGTGCCTTTTTACTGTTTTCTTCTAAGTTTTCTTCTGCCTGCAGACTTTCCGGAACGATCTCCGATCTTTCTCCTCGGAGCAGATATGCTGGTGGAAATCTTGTTATGGAGTGTGTTGTTTTATTGTATTCTTCTATACATTCCTCTGCTATTATTGCCCATGATCTTTTTTTATTCTTCTCACTGTTTATCTTCACTCTTAATCTGTTAGTTATAGATTGATTTAGCCTTTCATTTAGCCCGTTTGATTCTGGACAGTCAGTACACGTGAATATCATTTTTATGTTCTTTTCTTTTAAATATTCTTTGAATTCTCTAGAGTTTATTCCCGCGTACTGATCCCCGAGCAGTGTGTCTATTTTGTTCTTTTTCGTGATGGGTTCTATTAGTTTTATGAAATCTTTGGCTGTTTGTGTCGTGGATGTTGAACCAAAAACAAATCTTGTGAAGTGATCTACTAAAATATGCATGTATTTTTTTTAGAGTTGTACCCTGTAAATCCTCCGATTGTGTCAATTGACATTATCTGATATGGCCTGGTCGCCGGTCCTAATTGCGAGGGATTTCCTAATATTCTGCCTCTTCTGGATTTGCCTTCGATACAGTCATTGCATTGTTTACAAAATCTTTCTACCATGGCGTCCATATTCTTAAAATAGTATTGCGGTCTTATTTTATTTAACAAGTGCTGCATTCCAATATGTCCATAGTATTCGTGGATTTTATTTATTAATTTTTCTCCAAACATTTCCGAAACATATATCCTTGTTCTTTTATTTAGATTTTTAAAACATATATTTCCTTTCTTTACTACATTCTTCGAAGTTTCCAGTTCATTTTTATTTCGGATTTGATCATTTACGATGTCCTCCATTGTAACCATGTTTACTACTTTTAGTACATCTTCTTCATTTTCAAAACTTTCCAGCACCGGATTTCTCGATAGGGCATCCGCCTCTATGTTTGTTTTTCCGGGCTCGTATATAATTTTGAATGAGTATTGTGAAAGATAGAAAATTAGGTCCCCCAATGGTTCATCCGTTCTGGCCTTTACCTTCAGACTTTCCAGCGGCTTGTGGTCTGTGATTACAGTGAAGTTTCGATCGAGCAGCCAGTGTTGCCAGTAGACAATGGCTTCTTTAATGGCCAGACATTCCAAAAATATCGCTTTCCTTTTTTTTGTGTCGGATTTAGCTTTTTCGAGAAGTAGGCCACTGGGTGGAGAAATCCTTCATCGTCTGCTTGTTTTAACACAGCCCCAATCCCCTCTCCTGATGCATCTGTATATATGAAGACTTCCTTTTCTGGATTATAAATCAATAGAATAGGACTGGAGCAAAGGAGTCCCTTGACTTTATCGAAAGCTATTTGGCAATCATTGTCCCATTCAAATTTTATATCTTTCCTAAGAAGTCTGTGAAGTGGCTCTAACAACTTCACTGAATTTTCTATATATCTGTGGTAAAAGTTTATTTTTCCTAAAAATTGTCTTACATTCTTTTTATTTTTTGGTTGTTCAAACTTTTTAATTGATATTAAGTTATCATTATATGGTCTTACTTTGCTTCTTTCAATAATATGCCCTAGGTATTTTACTGAATTCTTTGCCAAATTGCATTTAGATAATTTCAATTTAAAACCTTCTCTCTTCATTGTTTCAATTATCAGTTGAATATGCCTTAGGTGTTCTTCAAATGTTTCTGAGAATACCAGGATATCATCTATATAATTTATACAAAAGTTACTCAGGTTGTTTCTCCTAATACAATTTGCCAGTATCCTTTGAAAAACACTACTTGACAATTTTAGTCCAAACGGCAAAACATTCCATTGGTAGTGGCCGCTTTGAGTAATAAAACCAAGCTTTTCCTTGTCTTTATCTCTGATCGGAATTGACCAAAACGCAGAATTTATGTCAAACGCTGAGAACCAGTTACAGTCTCCTGCTTTGACAATAATATCTTCTATACGTGGAAAGGGATGTATTTCTGGCACCAATAAGGAGTTTATACCTCGATAGTCAACACAAAAACGGGTTTTACTACCCTCATCCTTTTTGAAAACCATGGTGACAGGCGCCGCAAATGGCGAACTTGATTCCTCAATTAATGACGATTGCAAAAGTTTTTCTACTTGAGCATCAATTTCTTTTTGGTCGGAAATTGAACACCTATAAGGTTTTTTGTATACGTATTTATATTCTTTTAATCTTATTTTAGCTTCTGCATTTTTTACTCTTCCGACATCATATTTATCTTTGGCAAATGCTGATTTATTCTTTTCTAATATATTCATAATCTTTTTTCTATTATCTTTATTTAAATGATTCAAATAAGTTTCATATTCTTTTAATTCTATGTATTCGTTAAAGTACATATTACACAATTCATAGTCTTTTTCTATTTTATTGTTGCAGTTTTCCCAATATATGATATCAGTATCTTTATCTTTCTTTTTACTATTTTCATTGTTTATGTATAAAACTATTTCATTTTCTTTTTTATTTAAGTTTTTATCTAACTTTTTATCTTCTATCATCTCTTTATTTAATGTAATTTTATTATTCTTAGAGACGTTTTTTTGTAATATTTGTAAATTCTCGTCTTGTATTAACTTGAATTTTTTAATGGCATCTAGCCCCAATAATAAATCATACGAAAAATTATCATTCTTAATTACATATACATTTAATGAATCTGTTATATTACCTATTTGTAATTCTAATTTTGTTTGCCCATTCACATGATTTATACCGTTTAGAGTTTTGAAAAAAATTTTATCCTTTTCTATATTTTTCTTTAGTTCATCAATTAATTTACTGTTTGCCAAGGATATATTTGATCCAGTATCATAGACCGCCTTGACTTCTTTATTTTTGCCTATTTTAATTTTTAAATTTATTAATGGTATAAATCTGTGGGGCCTATTTAGTTTTTTTCTTCTCCACTTTCAGTTTTATTTTCGATAATATTTTCATTTAATAATGTTTCTGCAATTTCAGCATATCTTTTTTTATTAAAGCATAGATTTATTGGGTGATATCTATTTGGCTTTCCTAATTTTTCGCATTTGAAGCAAGGTTTTTTTCTATTTGCTTATAATCACTCTTTCTTTTTTCTAAAGCATGTGAGTTTTCTTTTATATTTGTTTTATTAATATAGGAATACTCTGAATCTAATTTCTGTAAAAAGCTTATTAAGTAATCTGTTCTTTTTATTTCTAATCTTTCCAATTGGTTTTGAATCTTAATTGGTAATCCAATTACTATATGATTTATTCTTGTTTTTTCTGGCATTTCGAAATCAGCATCAATTAGCAATTTTTCTTTTTTAATTGCATAGTCTACAAATGAGCCGTTTATATGTTCATATTTATAGGCGTATCTTATTTGAGACCATCCTCTTTTTGTAAAAACTAGTAAAAATGAACTAACCCATTCTGGCCATGCATCATGCTCAAATTTTTTTATATTTAGGTCGTACCAATTTTTAGGCGTTCCATTTAAGAAATATTTTAACGCTTGTATTTTTAATCTATGATTTATTATATTGTTTCTAATACATTCTTTTTCAAACGAATTTATCCATTCACTTGCATCTTGATCTCTGCCATAGAATATTTCTAAATTAAACTTTTTTTCTATGTTATGTAGTGCATTAATATTTTCATCGACTTCTATTTCACTATTTTTGGGCGTGTTAATGGATTCATTATTTACTTCTTCCAATAAACAGCCTTTGAAAATGAAGTTTTCATCTTTATCCATGTATAATGATTTTATCTCAGGCGTCCATGTTAATTTTATGTTTCTAAAGTTTCCAGATTTTGACATACCTTTGATTGCTGCTTTAGATGCACTTAAGGCTAATATTTCCTGATGCGATTTTTCATCTCTGAATTCTTTAGGAAATTTATAAGTTGTTTGGTCCTCCGCTGCTTTGATAGAATAAACCGAAATGCCATCCTGTTGAATTTTCTTCACATGGATTATAACCCTTGTTGTCATCTTGCAGGAGTGAATTTTGATTTGTAATAAGGTTTATTCTTCCCCGTGGGGTTTTGAGAGGTAATTAAAGATTGATTCAGCTATAAAGAAGAATATATTGTCAGAAATATTATTTACATATATAATACAATATTGTTTGAATGAACATGATTAATTACCTATAAAGAAGAATCAAAATTCAATGTCCTTTATTTATTCTAAATATAATTTAGAATAATAATATATTTACAGTGTTACAATTATTTCTATTATAATATTAAATTCTTATAAGACTCTATATAATGCTATATTATAAAATGATATCAAAAAGACATGTTAAGGTTAGATATTTGATTCTTCTCGTCTCCTTCTGAGGGCGTTCCGTGCTTTGTCATTTTGGCGTTAATTTCAAATTTACATATATATATACCATATATGATTAAAATGAAAATAAAGAATTCATTTTCTCACACTCGACTCTCGTCAGACTCTGTATGTCTCTGGTGTTGGAAAACGCTTAGTTCAGGGATTACGTCTTAATGACTATCATTTAATTTCATTCATTTAATTCTTACATAAAAATTCCATTAAATGGCATTAATCAGATTCCCCCGACTAATAATTGAACCTTTTGGCTTACCTCTCTTTTCCCTTCTGCGTACTCCAACCGAAGAGTCCACTTAAGCGAGGAGGCTATTAACTGATTTCATCTGTACGTGAGTGCCTCTGTTTAATTGTTTCGGCTGGCACTGTACTTCTCTCCAGTCTCCAGTTCTCCAGTCCGCCTGGATTGAATTAAACTTTTCGTTTCTGGAATGCCTCTCTTTGATTAGAGGGTATTGACGTTGTCGGGGTGCACGTGGGCCCCATACAAGTAATTAATAGACCATTTTTCGTCTCTTGCATCATCGTCATTCTAATGTAGGGCCCAACACGAATATCAAATAAGATAATTCATCGATTAATTTAGACTGCCTAAAATGATTTATGTTCGTTTGTTATTAGAATAAATAAATACATTTTTATAACAGATCGGCGCCAGAGATGCTCAACTGCGAATTCAGCCATACCACTTGAGATATGTAAATATACAGGAGCCGGGATTAAACCAGGGCTACTATATAAAATAATCTGGTGGGTCAACGCGACTTTCACTTACTTTTTACATTTTAGTACTAAAATTAACTTTAAAATTAAAACTAAACGTTATCCAAGATTCTTTCGAAATCTATAGGGGTTGCATCTTCTTCTTGTATTCGTTCACATTAAAAAAGTGAAAGCTTTTTTAAGACTAGGTATGTTCTCAGATAATCTGCTAATTTCTGAATTGAAAATAGAAAGATGAGCCTTGACACAAAGATACAAAATTTATATATTGCCGAATTTCAGTTCATTAGCTAAAACAGTTCAAGAACTTTCTTTCTAAGTGATTAATTTTTTTACTTTCACATTTATATTCTATAGAATATAATGGAGAACTATTGCGATGGCCTGTCTGGGTCCTGACTCTTTGTCTTGTACCTCAGAAATAAAAAAAGTTAATTGCATTTTATAACTTCTAGGTGGAAGGAATTGATGGCCTTAATAGTTGGAAACCGGATATTGTGGTCCCCAAGAGGTCAAAAATCCATTGATCAGTGCGTATGTAGCCCCCTGCGTTTCGCACCCAAAAGTCTTAGAGCTACGAAATTTGCATCGCAAGCTCGATATAGGCTAGAAGAGTACAGCAACCTTTTAGTTGAAATCGGAACACCGCAAGTTGGCATTTACTATACAATAAAGATTTTTAGTTTTTTGTAATTTTCTCAATAATGGGTCAAACGATTTTTTTTAAATTGGTGTACTTATCAAGTGTCAAAAGTTATTAGTTGTGTATAAATTTTAATCCGATTGACATAAAGGAAGGGGGTGTAAATTAGGAGTGTCGTAAAATAAATATTTTAATCGTTCATATCTCGTCTTCGAAAAGTCGCAGAGCCTTGAAATTTGAATTCTAGGACTAGAAGTATAACAAGATTTTGGCTAAAATAGGACAACCGGAAGTAAACATCAACTTCTGGTTTTTTCTATTTTTAGCCAAAATCTTGTTATACTTGTTGTAGCCTCTAGAGAGCTTAAGTTTTCAAATTTCAAAGATTTTTTGTAATTTGTGACGAAAAAGAAATTATTTAAAAATCTTTAATTGAGAAAAATCTTAAAACACCTGAAGAAAAAGAACATTTCGTTGGGCTGATTCAAACCTAAATTTTTTTTATATAATACCTAGCTCATAACTAAATTGTGTTTAAATTTAACTGAAATAACCTTGTTTCCTTAGATATCGTGGTAACAAACTTTTTTGGCTATGGGGACCTTAAAATACGCATTTTTTGGGAAGAATTTAACTTTTAGTCACATAATGGGAATAGATACTTCTCTTATTTCATTCTTTATTCCTGATACCGTTTAATTCTAAAAAATTCATTTTCAAAATCTTCATGGCCATTAATACTTTAAGTATTCTGTTGCCCTTTTAAATCTTTAACGAGAAAATCTTGGTAGGTCATAGAAATTCCTGGCATAAAATACAAATCGTGAGCGTAAGTTCAAATCATCGTCAATTCTTAGGAACAGAATAAAGATTTAAATATCTATCCTAACATACTCTCTCATCCATCTAACATCTATCCAGGTTTTTTTCTTAAATTTTTTCTAAATTATTGTCTTTTTCTTGAGATCCAAGTTTCCACTAAAACATATGAATACATTTCTCTATTAAACATTCCTTACTAGAACTTCACGAAGCTTGCCTACCAGGCGGCTCAAGTATTTTTTTTTTAATTTACCACACATGGTTCACATTTTTTAGTACTCATTAAAAAACTCTTCCTGGTAAATTTTGAAATTTTTTTGATCACCAGTTTAAAAGATATCGAAATTCTGTTTTTCGCTCATAACTTCTTCAAAAATGGTCCAAATTCAAAATTTTTGTTTTTTTATATATTTTTAGAAAAAAATACAAAAAATTATTTAAAGGGTTTTTATATGCGATTTTTGAGTTTAAAAATTTTAATCTTGTTTTTGAAACTGTATGTAATCTTAGATTTCTTGATAATTTTTTATTTTAAACTTCTTTCTACAAATTTTAAGACCGGGTTGATAGTGGTTCTCTGGTAATTACTTACTATTTTTTTTCGATTTTCGAAAAATTTCGAAAAAAATTTATTCGCTATCAACCTCTTTTTGGTAGTGAGTTCTCTTTTTTTAGTTATTTTGAATTGATTTTTATACATTTTTATTGTTAACAGGTGTTTGAAATAACTAATTAGTATTTTAGTTTGTTGAAAAAAGTAATAACATAATAACAAATGCCTTTATTTATTTAGGACCACTATCAGCCCGGTGTTAAAATTTGTAGAATGAATAAAAGTTTAAAATAAAAAATTATAAAAAAAATCGAAGAGTACCTACACTACAGTTTCAAAAAACAAGATTAAAATTGTCAAACTCAAAAATCCCATATAAAAACCCTTTTAAATAATTTGTCTTGAATTTTTTTCTAAAAAGTATGTAAAAAACAAAAATTATTGAATTTTGACCATTTTTGAAGAAGTTATGAGCCAAAAACCGAAATTCGATATCGGTGATCAAAAAATTTCAAAATTTACCATGGAGAGTTTTTTGATGGGTAAAATTTTTCAAACCGTTCGATTTGGCGTGGAATGTTCCATATATGTTAGATTTATTTGAGGGGTGAACCGCGGCCTAATATCGTATACACCTACTTCCACTTTCACTTTCATTTCCAAGTAGAAGACAATAGATGAAGGGGCATTATCTAATGAATTCCAAAATAATTACACATAATTCCAAAGACGGTGTAAACCTAATTCCAATCGCGGGTCACCCCTCGGATTTATTTGAATCTAGTAGATGACAACCTGATTTATTTTTCTTTATGAAAATCCAACTTTGATTTACTGTCCTCATTTCAAGAATATGATTTCAAATCCAGATTCCTTCAGGTTATAATAAATTTAAAATAGGGACAAAAAAATAATTTCTTCCTAAAAGCAATTCAACAAAAGCTAATTTGTTTTGCGGAGGGTTAAATAAATTATTTTCCAAAGAAAACGGAGAAAGTCTAACCTGGCGGTATTTCTAAATATAGACAGTAGCAGTGACAGATCTGTTGTCAGAAGTTCATTTGCGAGCAATCTTTCTCACCTGTGGCAATTTCCTCTTCGGGTTTTCTCTTTGGCTGCCGTTAATTCATCTTCCCTAAACTCATTGAGTTACGTGGGTGGTCGGGCAGGTCAAGGACAAGCAGGAAAGGCGAAGATTAAGAGACAGACCCTCTCGACATGGGGTCAGGACCACCCTCGTAAATCACTTAACGAGGCGCCACCAACCTTCCTCCCAGTTCCTTACTTATTTTATATTAAATCAGCTCGCGTTTGATAACAACTTGATGTTAATAGGGAAAGTCAAGTGGAAGGTGGAGGAGATAATTTCCCAAGTTGTTTTCGTGTGTTAACGGAAGGCAGCCAGCTCGAGGTTGCGTTGACAGACGAATTCCTGGACCGACATATACATACCAGATACAGCGTCTCAAAAGAATTCCCCTGAATCCACTCTCGTTTTCTTTGAAAGAAAATTCTTTTTTTTATAAATATTTTTTTAAAAAAATCCTGGATGTATACATTATCTAGAAATGTGGAAATAAGTTTGTACGAAAAATATTTACAAATTCGAGTGAATTATTTCTTCTTAAGAGGCGAAAAATATATAAAAAGTGGCTATATATCTTCTAAAATACTTGAGTTATTAATTTAATTCTTAGACAAATTAAGATTTTAGTTTTTAAATAAATAAATCTTTAATTGAAAAGTTTTTGTTTTGCCGAGAATAGCAGAGTTGTTGATTCACAAAGAGAAACAGAGGATTGTCCTCTGCTTGATGCAAATAAACATACACACATATATATATCGAGATGATATATCTGTATATATATTATTTATTTGTTTGAGACTATAGTTTTGAAGACTTGGTCTTCATCATAAGTCTTTCTTCAATTATAAATGTTTTTCATGGAGTCAATATCATATGGATATTGACTCCATGAAAAACATTTATATTGAAGAAAGACTGATGATGAAGACCAAGTCTTCAAATCTATAGTCTCAAACAAATAAATAATATATATACAGATATATCTCTTCTCGATATATATATATATATATATATATATATATGTGTGTATGTTTATTTGCATCAAGCAGAGGACAGCTCTTTGTTTCTCTTTGTAAATAAATCTTTATTCCTCGGACTACGTAGAGGCTGGCTCGGTGACTAGGTCCTCCAAACATTAATACAATCTAACTACAACAAACATCAATACAATTTACAGTGGCGGATCATAAGGAAAGCGGAATGAGCGGCTGCGGAGGGCCTCGTACTTGTAAGGGGTCCCCAAAAAAGGCCGATTGTGTTAAAGTATTTTCTTAAACATATTCACTTTTAGAAACGTAACAACATCTTGATTTTTTTAACACAAAATAAAGATTAAATTGAAAGTTTTTGTGCCGAGAGTAGCAGAATTTTTATATATTGAAGGAGACAATAAAAGAGTGTGTCTTCTGCTGGAATTATAAATTTTATTTATTTATAACGAGACTATAGTTTCGAGGGCTTTGTATAAATTAATTCCTGTGAATCAATTGTAATAGACTGATGAAGAGGGCAAAGCCCTCGAAACTATAGTCTCGTTATAAATAAATAAAATTTATAATTCCAGCAGACACACTCTTTTATTGTCTACTTCAAAAATGAAGATTGTTTCAACAATCAAACTGAACTAATGTATAATATATTTTGTAAAAATTATTTTAAAAAAAAATAATGTGTTTGTTAATATCAACTACCAAAATTTGGATATAATCGTTCATGGTTCAGAATTTTTTATTTTTTGTTTAATTGATTTTGAGGACCCCGTAATTTACCGCTTAGGGCACCCACTTGACTTGATCCGCCAGTGACAATTTAACTACAATAATATAACAAAAAAATAGAAATGTATGCTCATTAACAAATAACATGACCATAGATTTCCATCGAAAGACAAAAAGTAATTTAAAAATTTCGCTAAAAAAAAAACCGATACCAGGAGCAATGGACGCATTAGCCATAAGTTGTTAAGGATACCTGGTCAAAACCTTAACAAGGATGGTATGACCTCTCTCTACCTCAAATAATCTCTGCTTGTGAGAACTAAATAAAACTAAATAATTAATTTTTTTCTGCAGTAATTTGAACCTCGAAAGTTAAATAATATTTTCAATAATTTTTTATATTAATTCTACATATTTAAAAATAATAAAATAATTTCTAAATATGTACAATTAACATATAAGAAATTGAAAGTTTTAGTGCCGAGGGTAGCAGAATTTTTAAAGATTGAAGGAGACAATAAAAGAGTGTGTCTTTTGCTGGAATTATAATTCCAGCTGAAGACACACTTATCTCCTTCAATATATAAGAAATTATTGAATATATTATTTAACTTTCCCGGCCCAAATTACTTCAGGAAAAAAATTTAGTTCTTATTTTTCATAATTAAAGGGAGTACCTAAGCACAAGTCTTACGATAATTTCAAGTTCGTAGGTTTAGAAATCCCTTTAAGTACAAAATTCATTTAAAAATAGATATTTTAAGAGTTTCTATTTCCTTACTTCAAAGTCAATTAAATTAAAAAAAAATCACTTAATGAACTCTTTATAAGGATAATTCTCATCCCATGATAAAAAAATATATTTTTTTTATGATGACTACAGAATTTCAACCCTCCCCTAAATAATCTATTAACCAACATTAATCAAAAGAGTGTGGGAAACTTTTTATAAGAACAGTTTTGTCCATCTCTCATCCAAAGTAATAATTTTATAGGAACCGAAATTATTTTTATCAAAAGTAGTCGCACTATTTTTTATGAATTCTATATATTTTTAAATTAAAGCGTCAAGCACTCCGTCGTTGATCTTAAAAATTCTTTCAAAAATGTTATTTTAGTCAAAAATAGCGTTACAAAATAGGATGTTTGAAAGGATTTTCAAAGATTAACACTAATTTCATTAATTAAAAGCGAATATACTAGTGAGCAAATGAAACTTCAAATTAAAAATTATTGAGTGATTTCAAGAATTTCAAAAGTCCTATTTAACGAGATAGCCTACTAGGTTTGAATGAAATTAATTTTTTTTTATTACCAGAAAACTATAAAAATTTAATTAAAATAATTGCCCACAGTTTTGATATATTTTTAGTCCTGTGAGTGGGTCCTGAACAAACATTTATTTTTTACTTTGTGGTCCATTAAAAAAAATTCTTGTCATTCTATAGCCAGAAATCCCCTCAAAATAGCCCATTTTACTTCGGGATGAATCAATCATGATTTTTTAATTGATGAACCCTGACACAAAAGGTACGAAATAATTATTTCTTCTTTTCTAAAAATTCGTTGAAATTCCTTGAACTTTCATTTTTTGAAAGTTCTTTAACCAAGCGTAAAATTAAAAAAGCATATGATTTTATATATTCATCTCGATTGGCCCTAAGTTATAGGGATTACCAGGCAGTGACAGATGGAAGGATATGGAAAAGACATAAATTATATGGCTAAAAAAATACTTTCCAAATTTAACCCCTTTAATTTATAATTATTTTTTTGTGGAATGAAATTAGAAAATTAATTAAATGAATGATGTTACGGTTTCTATTATTATATTTATCTATAAAATCATTTATTTGAATTTACTTTAATTATATTTCTCATTACTACGAAATATTATACACATATCCAGAAATTTTTTCGGTCAGGGGATTAAATTTTTTTTGCAAAAATAATTTAATTTTTAAAAAAATGTAACGTAAAAATATTGAAATAAAAGTTATATTAAATATAATTTTAAAAGATGTTTTACATTACATTAAGATTAGATTGTACGTTCATATAATTTAATATTACTTAGACAATCATTGGGGTTCCTTGGACTCACCCACATATGTGTGTCTCTAACTTGAAGAATGTTTGAGAATTTTGAGGGTAAACGTATTGGTAAGCTATAGAAATATTAATTACTAGTCTAATATCATTATGAGTGATCCAGCCCGAAAGATTCTCTCAGATCAACTGTATTCAAAGAAATGAAATTTAAAAAAAAGTTTGATCTAATTTGATGATATTTAATCATAATCAATTAATTGTATTTATTTATTTATTTTAATCTCAAGTATAAAAAATATGTCAGTCCAAGATGTCGTAATCTATTATTATGAATGATTTCTTGCAATAAAACATAATAGCATCACCTTGGACTTTGGAATAAACATTTATTCTACAAATCAAGAAACAATAAATACCTGGTAATAATATGAAAATATGTTGAATATTTAAAATACAGTAATTAAATTACAGTAAATTATACCTTTCAACAAGTTGAAACTTTCACGGTCTTTAAAATCGAAAATAAATGCTTAAATAGAGGTATATAGTATGATTAAGTTGTGACACTTTTTTACTTAAACATTACGTAGTAGAAGGAAATCTCTGAAAAAATCTTTTTCAGATTTTTACGTTTCAACTTTTCCCGATTTCAAAATAGCTGTGTAGTTGTGGCCAATTTTTGTCTATCCATCAATTAAGTACGAGATTATAATGAATTCCAAAATAATTCCAAAGACGTGTACATCTAATTCCAATCGCGGTTCATCCCTCGATTAAGTATAGGTACACCAAAACAAACTTTTATACTTTGTATTTGCATTTTTGGGATTAAGGGCTGATTAGTTTTTGAGTGAAATCTTATCTCATTCTTGAAATAGTTATTTTCCAAATTTCCAGTGATAAAGGAGAATATCCCCCGAAAAGTTTGAATTTCTAATAAACGTTTAGATATTGTTTTATGAAAATTTATTTTATTTAGATAGCTTTGCCTAAATTCTAAATCGTGAATGTAATCAAGATAAGATATGGAGTGGTCCAAATGAACTGTTCTCCCTCCCTAATCCAGGGGTAGTGTATTTTTCGAGTGGGTGTCTAATTATAAGACCTGTTTTTTGACATCTTACCCTGGTGATTTTTTATTTGTTAATCGCAGGTATAGATAGATAAAGAAGACCAGTGGAGGGCGGTGGACATTTCAGCCAGGGATGCTGTCCTAAAAAAGAATCCTTTAATTTTTAAAATGTTATTATTTTTTACTCCTTTTTGTAAAAATCATAGATAAATGCAGAATTTTTCGTTATTTTTCAAATTTTTTCTTACATTTTTTTATGACACACGTTATGAAAAATACTCTTGTCTTTTTAACCGACTTCAAAAAAGGAGGGGTTCTCTATTCGACTGATTTTTTTTTTTTTTTTTTTTTGTGCCTATGTTACCTCATATCTCCGCCAATTGTCAACCGATTTTGAAAAAAATTTTGCATTGGGTCCAGTCTAGCTTCCGATTGGTCCCATTTTTTTTTTTCATAGGTATTAGACCTTTTTTATTAGGTTTGTTTAGACCTAACCTCTTTGTTATGAACTGATTTAGATGGTTCTTTTTTTATCCGAAAGGGGTTGACTTAGGGATGGTGTCATATTAATTTGGTCAAGTTCTGATGATATGATCACTATTAATAACATCACTAAAAAAGAGAAAAATAAAAATAATTTTTAAGAAAAAAATAAAAAACCGACTTCAAAAAATTAAATGCAACAAATATAAAAATTTTTAAGAAAAAAATAAAAATCGACTTCAAAAAATTAAATGCAACAAATAAAATACACTAAAAGGTATAAAATAATTATTATCTTATTTAGTTACAACTAAACGACGAAATATTAACACGAAATTACTTTTTAAAGTCGGTGCCAAACAAACTATACCTATAAGCGAGCGTACCCGCCAAACGTACTAAGTAAGATCCGTCGAGTGCGATTCATAAAAGGTATATGTTTGGCACCAACTTCAAAAAGTAATTTCGTGTTAATATTTCGTCGTTTAGTTGTAACTAAATAAGATAATAATTATTTTATACCTTTTAGTGTATTTTATTTGTTGCATTTAATTTTTTGAAGTCGGTTTTTATTTTTTTCTTAAAAATTTTTATTTTTCTCCTTTTAGTGATGTTATTAATAGTGATTATATCATCAGAACTTGACCAAATTAATATGACACCATCCCTAAGACACCCCCTTTCGGATAAAAAAAGAACCATCGAAATCGGTTCATAAACAAAGAGGTTAGGTCTAAACAAACCTAATAAAAAAGGTCTAATACCTATGAAAAAAATCGAAAAAAAAATGGGACCAATCGGAAGCTAGACTGGACCCAATGCAAAAAAAATTTTCAAAATCGGTTGACAATTGGCGGAGATATGAGGTAACATAGGCACAAAAAAAAAAAAAAATTCAATCGAATAGAGAACCTCCTCCTTTTTTGAAGTCGGTTAAAATACACTAAAAGGTATAAAATAATTATTATCTTATTTAGTTACAACTAAACGACGAAATATTAACACGAAATTACTTTTTGAAGTTGGTGCCAAACATATACCTTTTGTGAATCGCACTCGACGGATCTTACTTAGTACGTTTGGCGGGTACGCTCGCTTATAGGTATAGTGTGTTTGATACCGACTTCAAAAAGTAATTTCATGTTAATATTTCGTCGTTTGGTTGTAACTAAATAAGATAATAATTATTTTATACCTTTTAGTGTTTTTTATTTGTTGCATTTAATTTTTTGAAGTCGATTTTTATTTTTTTCTTAAAATTTTTTTTTTAAACTCTAAAAATGCGCAACATCCAAAATATCTATGAAGCACGCTCCACTAGCTCAGACCCTTTTGTCGAACGTATTATAGCTATATTGCTTTGAACATAATCGGGGCGCTGTTATCAGAAACCACTTATTTCAAAATGATTTTTAAATAAAGCAATGTGTTTATGTGATCAGCTTGATATTAAGATATTTTTAATGTTTTGTATTGTTTATTAAATTTCAAAAATGGACAAAAATTATCACATGGTCATTATACAGCTCTAAAAATTAATAGATACACTAACTATAAATTGTAAATTTCCACAAAAGAAATCAAATTAAGTAAAATATAATTATTTTCTCTTTATCAATTATGTTTGTATAAGCTTTCCTATTAATGATTATGCCAAAGCAAATCCAATTCCTACATAGTATATGCTTTTGGTTTCAATTTTGATTAGTTGAATGCTAAACCATCGAAGGATCCTAATAAGGAATCGCCTAACCTTCAGAAGACTATAATTTTCCGAAAGAGAAAGATTTAATGTACCATTGATGATTATTATTATTGAGATACTAGGTCTCTTTGAAGTCTGGTGGGTAAACAAAAAGCTGCCTTGCGAATTTGAAGCTTTTTGGTAGGTTTTTATTAGTTCTTTTTGTGTCTCTTTTGGGGAAAGGGGTTTGTTAAGTCTTCTTTCCATTTAGAAATAGGAAGGGCAAGGGTTGGTTTTGAAATTAGGCAGGAATAAGGAAATCTCTGCGTTACTAAGGTAAATATTTTGTTTATTTTTAAAATATTTTTTCTTTTTTTTAGATAATATGGTTAAAAGGAATAGTCAATCCTGGGTTGGGACTAGAAGTAAAGGTGTTGAAACCAGTGGTGGTTTTTTCTTATGAGGATGATTCAGATGGTTATATAGATTATAAGGATATAGGGAAGAATGGTATTAATTTAAATACAGTCTGGTTCGTATAAGTTAGTTAATTCAGATATTAATATATGTAGGTTGGCATTCATTTGTAGGATCTGGTATTGATTTGTGGAAGTCTGTCTTTTTATTACTACTTGGGATTATAGTCTTCTGTCTCCTATGATTAAATAATTAATTTTGTCAAGTCCTAAAGTCCTAGAATTGTAAAAAATTTTATTTAGTTCTCACAAGCAGAGATTAGCTGAGGTAGAGAGAGGTCATACCATCCTTGTTAAGGTTTGACCAGGTTTCCTTAACAACTTATGGCAAATGCCGGGATGGCTAATGCGTCGCTTGCTCCTGGTATCGGGTTTTTCCGCGGAATTTTTAAATTACTTTTTGTCTTTTGATGGAAATCTATGGTCATGTTATTTGTTAATGAGCATACATTTCTATTTTTTTTCTTTTTTTTTTTTTTTTACTTGTTTATTATTTGTTAAATTGTTGTAATTAATTTGTATTTTTTTTTTTTTATAGAGGAGGGGAAAATCTTACATAGACACCCGGGATCCGAACCGAGTAGTGTCGGATTCCTACCGACTAAAAACTCTCCTCTTTTCTCTTGCCCATTGTACTGGAACCGCTCTCGCATTTCTTCAGTACAATGGCTGCCTAGCTCTTATCGGACTTCGTTTTTCTTTTTTCTAAAATGAGCCGCACCAGCGTATACGTCATTTGCCAGTGGGCTTCAGATTCCAGCAGGCCTATCATCAGGTTTGCTGCATCAAAAGGTTTCCCTGTTGAATTCGTATAGTCCCTTCGTAACAGCTCCCACCTCGTGCATGCGAACAGGGTGTGTTCTGCGTCATCCTCCTCGCCACAATAGAAACAATTAGGAGAATCCGCTCTCTCCTGATCATATAGATATTTATTAAAACCACCATGCCCAGAGAGAGCTTGGGTCAAGAAATAGTCGACTTCCCCATGCTTTCTGTTGATCCATGGACTTAAGTCGGGGATGAGGCGCCTGGTCCAACGTCCGTATTTTGCATTATTCCATTTGGTCTGCCATCTTGCTTCTAAGCGTTGTCTTGCTAATATTTTACTGTCCCCGTAGTAGGTTTCTTTTTCTTTCTTTAATTTGTTAATGTATTGTAGATAGATTGTATTGATGTTTGGAGGACCTAGCCACCGAGGACTTGTGCCTCTAAGCAGGTCGAGGAATAAAGATTTATTTATTTATTTATTTATTTATTATATTCAATGAGACCTCTCTGTGATTGTGGATCGCGTTGTAAGAAATTGGATGTATTTTTTACAAATATTGTAATATAATTTTGGCAGACTTTCACATATTTAATCAATTTGAAATTTTGCACGTACTCGTGTTTCTGATACCAATACAATATTTTATCAAATTTGAGTTGATCATGATTTTTTTATTCTCAAATAACTCCGCAATATGGGTTTCACTAAAACTTCAATTTCAATTTTGTGTTACTGTTTTCAACCTAAATAGTAAACAACCTGTTCATGTTATTTTTACCTCTATAGAGTAATTACTAAAAACCCTTTCTTAGAGAGTACTTACGTCATATATTCCTCAAATCTTATGACTCTAGGGTTTCGGGGGTTGGAGAGTGTATCAGAAAATATAGATTTTTATTTTTAAATTGAGAGGTTTTAGTTATATTATTATCGTAATAAGTATGAAAATAATTTGCACCCCATCGAGGAATTCATTGAATCAAAAAACAAATTTGTTGAGGGATAATGGTGTAGATTCGTACTGAAGCATAATTTAATAAAATTAAATTACTAAGTAGGTTTCACAAGACTCTATAAATATATTTCGGGCGACGATGTTATCAATGTAAATTCATAAAATAATCGGCTACATTAATATGAATATTCAAAATTGAAAAATTTATATTATGATTGCAATATTTACAAAGTGCTAAATATTGGAATCAATAGAGAGTGATATATCTTTAATATTTTTGCTAATTATTAAAAAATTATTTATACATTTATGAAATTTAAGAGAATGATTAATTAAAAAAATAAATAAATAAATAATTAAAATAAATAAATAAATAAAAAATAAAGAGTTAAATATTTATAATAATATTTTTTTATCTTTGGACTTAATACCATACATTTTATTAGATAATAATCAATCACTTAATCAACTTTCCCTTCTCTTCGGTAATGCAAGGGTCTTTTCGAGATCCATAGGAGCTGCATCTTTACTGGTGCACCCCTTCTTGCATTCGATTGCATTAAAAAAAAAATAACAGAGCAAATTCTTAGCTATTTATTTTTATGTTTAATTAATTATTATAGGTTATTTATTTCATTCATAATTAAATACTATTTTATATATGTTTTTATTTTTCTAGATTATCGACAGGAGAGTGGATGAAGATGGTCCTTTCTGATGAACTGTTTCGAGTCAATGCTGTGCCTCTCATTTGCTTGGCCCAATTGAGGTTCATCAAGCAACTGGAGATTCACCCTGAGTATTCAACCGCCTGATTTCATCTTATATTTCCACGAATGGTAAGTACTCTCATTAATGCGGGGCGCATATTCAATTCAAATAGTTTTTTTAGGTCGATCGATTGATTTATTATAGTCTTTCATTTTTTCAAAAATATTAATTTAATAGAAAGATTATTCTGATAAATAAATAGTAGGTAGTTAGCTAGTTATTTGGATAATTAAAGGCCATTAAAATGCCTCCTTAGTACATACTATGTCTTTCTTTTTTCCTTTTCAGACATAGGTTCTCACCAATAGCCCTTGAATAGAATTAGTCGAGGGGTGAACCGAGGCCTAATATCGTGTACACCTACTTCCTTTTCTATTTTCATTTCCAAGTATAAGGCAATAGATGAAGGGGCATTATCTAATCAATTCCATAAAAATTCCATATAATTCCAAAGACGTGTACACCTAATTTCAATCGCGGTCATCCCTCGGAATTAGTTATATAAAATAATATTATTTAAAGATTTATTAATAAATTTAATTAAAATACAAAGTACAAAATTCACATACAATTTTTAACTTGAATAAAGTACATAATTCATTCGCATTCATTTTATAAATCATTTTATTCTTTTCCATTTATTAGATAATTTTACCGTAAATTTTCAAGATATTGGAGAAATTTTAAATTTTTAAACAAGAAATAAGGTTTTCAGTGGCCCCTATCTAATACCTCCAATCGCATGCCTATGCAACTAATGCATATAGGCGTGCCTACCATATATAGTACTACAAGAAGGATGGATGTGGATGTCTCTGCTGAGTAATAGATGATGTGTGATGAGTGAGTTTTTGTATTTTGGGGTAAGTCAAACTCGATCTCGTGTCTTTTCGGTTCCTGTTAGGATGTCTCTCTCCATATTTAGGTAACTCACTCGTCCATCATCTAATCTTACTCAACCACCGAGGGACATCGCAGTCTTCGCCCGCCTCTTGATTATCCAAATGATAATCAATGATGGACATCTTCAAAAGATTTTTTATCTGTTAAGAAATAAGTAGAAAATAGAAAAATAGAAAAGGTGTTTGGCTATTTTAATAATATCTAGAATTGTATGTGTCCGGAGGTTTAGAGAAAATTATACTCTAATACCTATTAGGATTAAGAAGGTTTAATTACTTTATTCTTCTTCTCTTTGTATTTGGTATGCAGTGTGTCTCTAATTGGGTATTTTATTTTCAGGTACGACATGCACATACATTTACTAGACATTAGAATAATTAACTACAATTATGTCTTTTTAGCTTAGGTTCAGTATACTTAATAAACTGAAAATCCGCGAATATCTCTTCCTAGGTGAGGAATTAGTATATAGGGGGCGATTTTAGAATTTTTTAATGAATATATATCTGCGCCTTCGCCAACGATATGTGTGTAATTATATTTGGGGTTTAGGCCTTTTAATTCTTAATTAAGGTTATTTCCGATTATCTTGGGTATAGGATGCAATGTCAAGTGTACTAGTCAGAAATAAATCTGGCGTAGGTGTTGTGTCGCTAGTTTTAAGAACCCTCATCATTGTGTAGCGCGAATGTGCCGGGTAGAAGGGTTGCCCGGACGACAGGCGTATTAGGGAACTTTAGCTTTCGAGAGAGTCTCAAGACTGTGCATCAAAAATACACAAGCAGTAGGTCATATCCTCTATCTGAGTGATTGTGTGTGTTTTTTATAATTTGTCGAAAGACTATATTAAAAGTCTTTCATTTGGAAACCGATATAGTACAAGTCTTATGAACCTAGTCGGCTGAAACGGGTGAGATTCTTGGAAAGCTGTATGGTAGGGTTCGCTTAGGTATTTCCGATAGGGTTTCTTTTTTTCAGCAGACATACAGTAAGCCTTCAAACTTACGCTGGATTTCAAAAGACTAAGATATAGTATCTTGTAAATAATCGGGTGTCCCATCATAATTTTATTTAATTCAACCAATTCAAAACTCTCTTCTCTTTAGTCCGTTTCGATATGACCAATGCGTAGGTGGGAAGAGAGATTTGAATTTGGTATTTTTTGATAAGAAATCTTTTTAATGATTCTTATCCTAGGTAACTTGTGTGAGTGATATGTTTTTCTTCTTTTTTCTTCCTACTAATATTTTCTTTCGGGGTGGGCGCGTCTTCTCTTTCGTGGCCATTTCCAGTCTAACTTTCGACTTTATGATTTCGGTTTGTTTCGCGACGGTATTAAATCCGCGACATTTTCATCTCGATTAGGATTTCTAGGCCATACTGAGCCTAGCGTGTGTCGTTATATAGTACTTTTTGTGTACGAGTTCGCGATCGTCTCAAGCCAGAAGTGCAGCCTTTTGAAGAAAGAAGAACTCAAGAGACGACGTTGGCCACCTGTTGCCATTTAATGTTAGAATGAGCTATGGGTTTACTATTAATTTAGAACATGAAGTCATCAGGGCGCAACCAAGTGGTTTCTTCGGTTAGCATTCTCAAAGTCTTGTTCACTTATATTGTTTCTAATCAATTTCAAGACGATATTTATTGATGTGCGTTTGTTTCTGTTTTAGCTGAAGATATGAGGTTGGCTTGTGCGGAGCTAAGAACTTCTAGATCCATCTCTTCAAGGCGTCTACAAGTCATGGACCACGGTAAGCACTCTTACTCAATGAGTTATCTATTTATTTGAATAAAAATTAAATTATCACCTGAACTAATGATAATAGATTCATATTTTGACATCGAAAAACACATTTTACTTTTTGTTAATTTATTAAAATATTAATTTAATTTCCTATCAGCAATATTTAGTACAATTAGTTTATTTATTTTCTTCTATTTCATGAGTTCACAATTTGAATACGAAATATTTTGTAATATATGTGACATCTTTTTTTTTTTTTTAATTTCATCATAACCTGATCATTATATATTTTTGCCTGATTTCTGTTTCATTTTTATATATATTTTTTAATAATTTATATTATTACCACGACATTTACACATTACAACCAAAAGCAATTTATTTTGATTCGTAAATCGGCAATTGAAATGGTTCTGATTAAACGATTTTTGCTAATGAAGAGTAATGAATCCATTGGCGAGATGACGCCACGATTGCTAATACGAGGCTAATTGAACAGAACAGATTACGAATTACGTGACTAAACTAATCAAGGCACATTTTATATCTATAGGTATATATCATTCGAAATAAATATTTAAAACATAATACCTATAGCCTGATATTGGGGAGAACAGCGATTAGTTAGAGTTTATAATGGGTTTCCGATGCGAAGAAGATGTTGCACCAAAAAAGTGCAACCTCTGTGTGACCCCTTGCATATGAGGGATTGTATCGATGTTAAAGGTTTTAGCGGCTCTTGAAAGATGTAAAATTTTATGTTGCTGGAAAGACGGATGAGGGAAGAGAGTTGCAGTCTTTAGAAGTCATAGGGACAAAAGAATTGGCAACTGTGTTTGTTTGGTTAGTACCTAATTTAACCACGAAGAGGTGTTGAGTGAATGTTTGAAAATCGTGAATTTCATGCAAATGATAAGTACGGGTGATTTTATCTCTCCGTAACAAACCTCATGGTAGTTTCAAATAAAAAAGGAAAAGGGCGGAGACGCTTCTACCATTTAAACCGTTTATTCACAAAAAAGTTTCCAAATGACTACAACATAAAATCGTACAATTAAAAAAATAATTAAGAACAATGTGGAGGATTTAATTTAACCATGGTTTCTTTTTAAATTATCTTATTTTTATGTTTTAGGGTCCCAAAAATTTTCTAAGAAAATCACAAGAGGGTGTAAACCGAGGGGTGATCCGTGATTGAAAGTAGGTGTACACCTCTTTGGAAGTACTTGGAAATATTTGGAAGTGCTTGGAAATATTTGGAAGTACTTGGAAATAGTTGCAAGTAACTTGGAAATATTTGGAAGTACTTGGAAACATTTGGAAGTACTTGGAAACATTTGGGAGTACTTGGAAATATTTGGAAATATTTGAAAGTACTTGGAAATATTTGGATGTACAAGTGGAAGTAGGTGTACAGCATATTAGGTCGCGGTTCACCTCTCGGTGTAAACTAATATAATCGATCTGAGATGCATGGATTAATTATATGTCAGAAGGATTCTTTTTTACCTCGGAAATCGAACCCGGAATGTTATTATTGATATCGGGTTCGATTCCCGAGTGGGTTAAAAACAACCCTTCTGTCGTATAATTAAAAAAAATTCATTTCATCTTGGATCTAATAGATGACACTCTCTTGTGATTTTCTTAGAAAATTTAAATTTATTTCTATCGGCATTTTGAGCTATTACAAAAATTTATTTGCACACGGGTCCCATATAAAAAAGGTCGACTCTTCATATTAACTATAAATATTTGTACAAATACTTTTTGAATGAAAAAGGGGATAACATGAATTTAGCTTAATTGAATAATTACGCTTGAAAAAAAAGCAAATAAGACATTTTCGAAACTCAAATGAAACAGTCATGCAATTAAACAAGGATTCATTTCAAATTAGAATCAAATGAAATTACACTTTTTTTCTACGAAGAGATTATCAATTGCATTTAAAAATTCATCTGCCAATTTGGATTGTCATTAGCGGCTAAGCCTAGATTTTTCATTCAATTAGAATACATAGGATTTATATTTAGTCAATGGCTTCTCTCTATCTCTTTCTAAATACATATATCTATATTCAGGTTGTTGTTCCGCGTGAATTCATCCATAGAATCGCAAATCCGGCGTTCCTCGAATTTGCTTGTCATCTTCAGATATAGACATTTCAATATTTAATTGACAAAAATGCCAAAAATTGACTAGCCACAGCAATAGAAATTGAGATCTAGTCTATAGATAGATTTGGGATACATCGTTAAACGAAAATAATTTTTCAAATCAATATTATTCTTATCAGTATTGTCATCAATAGGTATTATTTATTGAATTCGTCTTTCGGTACTAACATTGCACTGTGGCTATATTGAGAATGCTAGAGGGAATGCCTGCTATCCAATGCCAGTGCTTATGTAATATTACTTTACCATACAGGGTATGGTCAAGTATTGTAATCGTGAATGATAAAAGTGTTTTTTTCCTTCTTTTTTTCAAAATATCTAAAAAACAGCTGAAACAATTTTGATTAAAAAAATTGAGCAAAACCATGGCATTTCGCTATACAAAAAAGCTCTTATAGATCAAGAGCCCACGACGGCCAGACCTTCGTTATTTTATAAAAGCTGAAAGTTTTTCTGTGCATGTCCCCTATACAGGTAAGAACGACCAGCGACTATAGAGTTTGGGTTGTGGTTACTTTGGCAGGTAACAGGTAATAAAGGTGTATAAAATAGTACTTTAAATTCGTTAAAGTATAAAGCTCAATTTTTTATATTTTCTTCGGGATAACTTTAGAAATCTCGTCATCCATTGCCGGACAATTATGACAGTTGCTACCCCCTGCCAGACACCCCTAAACTTTCTTTTTGATTTTAAGTCGATTCTTCCACGTTTTCAGTAGAGGTTGCCATTAATAGTCAAAACAACAAAAATGGAATGCAATAAGGTTATTCCTCTAGTATTAGATAAGAATCGATGGTTATTTTTGATTTTAAGACGATTCCTCCATGTCTTCACCAATGGTTATCAATAATAACCGAAATGTCAAAAATCTATGTAAAAACCATTAAAACTGTCCGCCTATTGAGGTAACATTTTTTTATAGGTCGCCAAGTAACATATATAAAATTTATCTTTTATATTATAACGAAAGTATAATTATAATTTATTAAAGTTTAGGGGTGTCTGGCGGGGGTAGCAACTGTCATAAGTGTCCGGCAATGGATGACGAGATTTCTAAAGTTATCCCGAAGAAAATATAAAAAAATTGAGCTTTATACTTTAACGAATTTAAAGTACTATTTTATACACCTTTATTACCTGTTACCTGCCAAAGTAACCACAACCTAAACTCTATAGTCGCTGGTCGTTCTTACCTGTATAGGGGACATGCACAGAAAATCTTTCAGCTTTTATAAAATAATGAAGGTCTGGCCGTCGTGGGCTCTTGGGCTATTATAAGTAAACATCGAAAAAATTATATTTTTTTGAGATAATAATTGTTTTGTCAAAATGTCTGTTAGTTATTCTGGTTTTCTGGCTGTCTGGTTGTCTGGTTGTCCGTTAGTAGTCTGTGCGTTACCAAATTTTTGTGGACGAGCTAGCTCAAAAACTAGTGTGAATATCGAAACCAAATTTCACACGTAGTTTTGGTCTATTGAGATTAAGAGCTTATTAGATTTTGGTGCATATCAATCCAAAATTAAGTGGGGTGGAGGGGGTTAAAAATAAAAAATCTAGGCCGTTTGAGCAAACTCAACCAAATTTTTGTAAACAATCAGTGGGACCCCAGAAGTCTAAAAATGCAAAAACTAACCGCCCGAAATGGGGTGTAGGGTCAAAAAATGGAAATCTTGGCCATCTACCAAACTCAACCAAATTTTGTATACATAATCAGTGGGACCCCAGAAGTATAAAAATGCAAAAACTAACCCCCCCCCCCTTACATGATTATAAATAATTTTAGAGGCCAGGTTGTATGGTAAAGTCAAGTGGATGGCCACATCAGAACATGTCAGCTTATATATTTACTATTATTAAAGTTGTTATAAGGAAATAAGGACTATATCTTTATGGAGATAATTTATATTTTATTGACAACGTTTCGTCAACTTTGCTGACTTGTTTAGGGCTCAAATAGCTAACTTTCCTGCATTTGAGCTCCTGAAGAAGTCAACGAAGTTGACGGAACGGTGTCGATAAAATATAAATTATCTCCATAAAAGATATAATTCTTATTTCCTATAACTAACTTTAATAATTTAATCGATCGACATAAATAATCAAAATAATTTATTTACTATATTTGTACATTTAATTTTTACTTTACCATAGGACCTATGGTAATCGTGTATGGAAAAATTGTTGTTTTTTGCATTTTATTTTTGAAATATTCCAAACCCAGCTAAAACTATTTTGATAAAAAATATATATTAATAAAATTCACGACTTTTCGGTCTACAATAAAACATTGTATAGGGAATATTGAAAAATTTATAATTTAAAAGATATTAATTATTTGATCAAAATGTCTATTTGTGAGTTAGTGGGTGTGTTTATGTTACCAAATTTTGTGTACGCTTTAGTTCAAAAACCGATGAAGGTATCAAAACGAAATTTTATATTTAGATATTATATATTTAGAGTAAGAGATGATTAAATTTGACTTGAAATAGAATAATTTTTTTTTGGGGGGTTGGAGGGGGATTTAAAAATTTAAATCTTTTGTCCGAATGGGGCCAAATTTGTAGAATTAGTTGTAAAGGTCTTGGGAAACTTCCAGTCAATTGAGCTTCCTAAAATAGATCGGAGGGGGGGGGGGTAAGAAAAATGTTTTCGATTTTTAATATGATAGTTTTCAAAATGAAAATACCAAACACTTATTTATTAAAAATTTTTATAATTTTTTTACTTTATTTAAAAATTAAATCTGTTTAACTTATCTATTGTAAAAGAATATGAATTTTATTTTACCCTTAGTAAATATATAGTGGCGTGCGGTCCATGGACGCTGTGGATGAAGCGCATCCATAAAATTTCAAACTTTTAGTGTATTTTCATAAATTTATAAGGTCGACTTTAAAATTCTAGAAGGATCTTCAAATTTTCAAATTATTATCCGTTATTTCAAAAATTTTCTATAGGAAACATTTTTTGTTTTGAAAAGTATGTGTATTGGTACTAGAAATGAAATCAAAATTGTTGCATAGTTTCAAGGGGCTATTAAAATGAATGATTTTTTTCGAAAAGTGTCCTGATAGAAGGTTGGAAGTCCTGCCTGTTATATCTTCCAGTTCAAGCCATGTTAAGAGACAAGTCGAGACCAGTTTTTAGTAGAGGTAAAAATTGTTTCTCGCTGAAGAACTATTAAAATTAAATTAATACACAAAAGGAATAAATAAAGATGATTCGAGAATCTTTGGACTAATCCATTTCTAACAACTCTCAATATATAAGTTCGGAAATAACTAAGAGTACTATAAACAAGCCATAGCTTGTTGAATGATAATTATTTGATAATAAT
>JALMQS010000187.1:20081193-20213373 GCA_024734495.1 Forficula auricularia | reverse complement strand
GAACAGTTTTTTTCAAATTTTGTTCTATTTTTATTTTATTCAGAGTGCTAACATTATACACACCTGACCAATTTAGATTATAGGGCTCACTTAAAGTCACATAAAGCCCTTAAATCCCAACAACACTACCATATCTTAAAATTTTTTTTTCGAAAATTAAAAAAAAGTTTCCCATAAAATTTTTTGATTTAAAATTAGTTTAAATGACTTAAGATGTCCTTAAGCAATCAAACAACGATTTTTCAAAAAGTAACGTTTCTCAGGTCTCTTTACTAACCCTTTTTTTAAATTCCTCATTGTGATTAGATTCATTATTTTGAGTTCATTGTCCCTATATTTTCGGAAAAATTTTATTCGAAATACCTAATAAAAAATTTGTGAATTAAAAACAAAATAAAACATAATCACCTATTATTTTCAACGTCTATGATAGAAAAAGGGACTCCGTATGCTTATAAAGGGGTTCCGTATGAAGGGGCTTCATATCATGAAAATTCAGCACCTACATCTCTTACATTACCGAAAAAGAAGAGACAAAAATTTCTCTAATCCCTTGAGATTCTTGAAAACCTAAAGAGTGAGAATTCTGGAAAGATTGAGGTCAAGAGAGATATAAATTCCAGTTACATTGGGTTAAACGTATCCGTAAATTAAAAATCTAGTTCGGCACTTCTCTAATCTGCCCTCGAAGGGGTGGTTCTTGTGAGTCGATAAAATAAGCACAAAACAAGCTTTATAGGGAATTATTCATTATATCTCTCTGAAAAAACAATTGATTATTAACATTATTTTATTATCTCCTTCAATTTATAAAAATTCTGCTACTCTCGGCAAAAAAACTTTTTATTTAATTACAAATACTTCCTAGGCACACTTTAAAAATTATAGCTGAGTATTTTTACACTTCATAAATATTGAAGGCTATTTATAAATAGCTACATAATTATAAATTAGAATTTTATTTTTAAAAAATAAACGGCCTACAAGCGATTATCTTGTTTTAAGGTCATGGTTTGATTTAACGAAATTGGATATATTTTTCACACTTTCTCTGTCTATGAGTTAATTATATCATTTCGAAACTTCATAATTAAATGACTTGCATGTCTGTTCTATGTAATTAATAATCTTGTATTAATTATTAATAAGCAAATAAAAAAATTATATACATATGCATCTATTAGGTAGAATAGATGGTGATTGAGAGTCATAACGATTTATGTAATTATTGTAAATTTATTATAACTATAATAAAAAATTGGCGCCGGCCTTGGCGTGTTCAAAGCACACTTTGAGAAATGATCATCCAAGTTAATAACACAGTTGTTTTTCAATAAGCGATCGTCTGAAAAGCTGATGGTTATTTAAAGTAGATCCAATTTATAAAGTCTTGTTTCTTGCGTACTTAAATTCAAAAAAATTCTATGAAAACAAGTTCGAATGTTTTATTTATATTGAGATATATTTAATTTTATAATAAATAATGAATTCTTAAATAAATATCAGAATGTGAAGTTCTCTTACCTTCTATGTTCATAGCCTTCAAGCTTGAATTTGCTGCCGCTCCCGCAACTCCTAAATCATAGAGTAATATAGAGTGGAATGCTACCGTATATAGAAAAAGCGCTCTCTAGCGACTGCATATAGCAAACTCTTAGTTCTTAAGAGCTATCCAAAGATCATAGAACATTCAAAGCCTTTGTCATAGATAAAAGTATACATACCCTTTATCTTATATATATATATATATAATTCTTTGCCCGATACACTCACTCACTCATCATCAAAACAGCCAGAACCACTGGACATAGAAACATGCAATTTGGAGAGGATATTACATCTATGACATAGGAGCTCACTAAGAAAGAATTTTTTGAAATTCGATTCCTAAGAGGGTCAAAGTGGGCAAAGTGTGTTTTCACTGATTATGCGATATCTCTTAAGGACGATAAAATATCTACTTGCTTTTTACTTATAAAAATGCTAAATTAAAATATCTAATTTTTTGAAATTCGACTCCCAACTATCCAAAATGTGAGTGGGGGAAAAAATTAAAACTCTCTCCTATCTTGATCAAATTTTTAAGAGTTATTCTTTGTTACTTTAAGAAACTATTCCTGTAAAAATCAACTATCAAAATTGACTGTATGGGGGCGATGGAGGGGGGGGGGGGGCAAATTATAAATTTTTTATCTTTTTAGTACATTTACTCTTTAGAAAACTGTGGATTATTTATTTGCAAATATCTAAAAAATAATTTCAAGATTTTTTGTAATCCGACCCCCCCTCCTCAAATATCCAAAATGTGAGTAGGGAAAAAAATTAAAACTCTCTCCGATCTTGATCAGATTTTGTAGAGTTATTCTTTATTACTTTAAGAAACAACGGCTATCCCTCAAGCATAATAAAAAATATCCTCCGAAAACTAACATTTAGAAAAACCCTGGCCCTAATTGAACCACCTCCCCTCAAACAGACAAAATTTATAGAAAACTTCCCTTCATCTCTGATCAATTTAATAGACCAATAGTCACTTTTTTACACAAACAGGGTATCACCCCAGCACTATATAACAACTTTAACCTGTCATCTATATTAGTTAATAATAAACTTGATAAAATTGACCCAAAGGAGAAATCTGGTGTTTATAAACTTGAATGTCAAGACTGCGACTCGTTTTATATTGGTCAGACGGGCAGAACTTTCAAAACCCGGTATAAAGAACATTTGAGTTCGTTAAGAAAGTTGCAATCAGACACCATACAGAGTGATCCAACCTCCGCCTTCGCAGACCACCTTATTGAAAACAATCACTCACCTTCACCCCAAAATCCTATACCACTACACTTCGCCTCTAAAAGCCGAAAACTAGACCTGTTAGAATCAACCGAAATTAAGAAAGCTATAATTGAAAAAGATAAAATTCTCAATAACCAGCAGGACATTAGAAATTCCACAATAATAGATCTACTAATTAACAAAAATTAAAAAACTTAACCTCAGTCTCTCTCAAATATATACTATTTCCCAAATTACAATCAAAATTAAATTCAAATCACGCGCCTTCAGTCTTTGAAATAAATGACATTTTGATATATGAGATAACCACAAAAATTGTTGTATATTGTAATTTATCTCATCTAATTTATCCCTATTATATTTTATCTTAATTCTTCATCTCTATATGTTATTTAGGCTTATTTGTAAACTGATATTTATAATTAATTTTGTGTCTATGACTTAAATTTGTAATTTTACTTTCTAATTTAATTCTAAAAAGACTTTATATTTATACTTGTAATTTTTATTTATATTAATATTCATATTTACTTAGATTTCTTATATTTACATTTATATATTTTATAATTAAAAAAGAAAAATCTTTGTAAAACAATTTTTTAAATTTTTTAAATTTTAAATTTTCATTGGTGTTTTTCTTGTGTAAGATTTGAATGTTATATTTTGTTATATTGGTAACCATGATTTGAATGTCAAGAATGGCGACCACTCGTTCAATTATTATTAGTATTGTCTTGTAAACTCCTGATGATGGACTAATAATCCGAAATATATTGAGTTTGTATAAACCTCTTTGAGTTTTATTTCATTCACTGTGAAACTACACACCCTTTACTCTATTAACTAACATCATGTTTCACCTAAAACCTACACCACTTTCCATAAGTAAAAAAGAAACTATTCCTGTAAAAATCAACTTTTTGTTATTTTTTTTGTGCATTAAACCCTCCTTTCGAAATGAATTATTTTACTAAAATTTCCTATCTACGAATAAGTTTTAATACTTTATTTAGGTGATATTTAATTGTCTTTGAAACTTGATTCACAATTTATATATATTCTAAATCAATCTATAACTAGCTCTTAATCTCATTGAAAAAAGTACTAGTTATAAAATGTATTTTTGAAATTTTTATTTAATATTCTAGAACAGTAATTTTGACCACAGATATATTTCTTGAGTGAGGGAATGATGAAAAATAAAGAACTAAAAAAATATTTAATGAAGTAGTGAATTCATTAGTAGACATTGATGATATATTGATTTTTTTCTTGTTTATTCGAATTTTATATGCTTCGGTAAAATCGCGAAATTCAGATAGGGCTTGGATTGTTTTTAAGTGGATTTTTTTTTTTGTAATCGAACTTTTGCTATTAAATTATGTATAAGCAGGGGCGGACCGTAAATTTGTGGGGCCCTAGGGTAACACTTACATGGGGGCATATACCTAATTAATCAAACTAATTGCTATTTTGTCAAAAAAATGTTTTCTATAATTTTTTTTCTTTTATGATAATGATGAGAGAAGGAGTTACACAAAAAATGTGCAACCCCTAAAGGCCTGGGTTGGCCCCTCCATCGTGAAAAGAAGAAGAAAGAATTTTATGGGTTGGGCGGGGGTCGAAGGTATCTGTGGATACGGGTCTTAAATAGCTGAAGGTTATAAGTCGCGGGAAAGATGGTGGCAGGGAGCGAGTTCCAGTCTCTGGATGTCATAGGGATAAAAGAGTTGGCGAAAGCGCTTGTTCGACTTTTATCCAATTTGACAGCGAAGGGGTGCTGAGCGTTAGAAAACCGCGATAATGATGTATCTATACGGTATAGGAAAAAATTAGGACAATAAAATATTGCTGGGGGCATTTTATATCCACGGGGGCATGGGCTGCAGCCTCAAAAGTACATATATAGATCCGCCCCTGTGTATAAGAATCATTCATAAAAGAAAAACATGAGATTTACATTTTGCTCTAAATCTTAAATGCAAAAATATCTTCTCAAATAAAAATTCTTTGTTTTCTCTAAAATAGGCAATAATATTTGATTTTTTTTATTTTACCATATTTAGCATGGTGAATATTGTTTTTGTGTTAACATAATTAAGATTTTTTAGCTCTTTATTTTTCATCATTCTCAAAGTCTGAGTCATGAAATATCTCTGCATTCAAATTTTCTGTTCTAGGATACCTATATGTAACTCAAAAATCTATAAAATTTTCAAAAATAAATTTTATAGTTAGTGCTTTACCAATGAGATTAATAGCTATAGTTAGATTTTTAGGGTGCATTTCTAAGTGTGAGATATCTTGGCAGAAATATTGATTAATATACATACCCAAATTAAATTTAAAAAATCGATCGACGTCATAATTTCTGTATGGTAAAGCCATACAGATATTATCTTATTAATTCTTAAAAATCTGATCTGATTTTGACTAAATAATTTAATTTGAATCTTATGGAATTTAATACATTTTTTTATATTACTTTTACCTCGTGAATTTGAATATATATATATTTGAAAACTATTTTTGGAAATGATTAGCAAATTTATAGATCGAACTAATGGTAACTAATAGTATTAATTTGTTTTTATAAGAATTCAAGTGGGCCTTCTGCTCTCGTATAAATAGTCTATTATCAACTCTTCGCTAAATTCAAAATGATTTATAAGCACCTATCTCATTTTCAAGAACAGCCTATTAAAATTCAAGAGGCTACGAAATTAGTTTACCCAAAAAAAGGTTGCACCTCATTATCACAAAAAGCGCAAATGGTTCTTAGTAGCAATTTGCTGCTATCGTTAGGGGAGCACTTGACCTAAGATTACCCTTGGGTATCGCTTTTAGAAAAATTACAGAGAATCTATTTAGGAGAAGAAGGTGTTCCCAAGGGCTATCGAGGGTCATTTTTCATTGACCACCAGACTCTTGTATGAGAACAAAGTCGCTACCTGATATTCCAAAGACTCGTATTTACAAGTTACAATTTAACAAATCTTTCCAGCTTAGTTTTTGATTACCTCCGTATAGGACCGCGCCAATCTGTGTGACCTACGGATTTAATAATAAAGTACCTGGAGGCACCGAGCGATGCACGGTAACCCCTGACCCAACACACCTCGCCCCCACCACTGCACCCCCACTCCGCCCCACCCCACCACAACTGCGCCTCCCACCCCCGGATCCCCCCAACTGCACCCCACCTCCTGCACCCCCACATCCATCCCCACCCCCCATCCAGTTTTTGTACTTCTATCTTTCTAGTGCTCCACATATTATGTGTATATTTGTTTACTCGTACACCAATTTGCCCACATTCGTTCATATTGATTAACATTATAAAAAAATAAATAGGAAAATAATAATAAAAAAAATAATCGTATAGGATCTGAAATAAAAACATAAAATTAAAAAAAATATGTGCGTCTCGGGAAGAAAATTTCAAGGATAATTGCCCGGAGAAAAGTGAATTGAATATTTAATTTTAATTAGAAGAGTTGGGGGGGGTGGCCAAGGAATAATTATTAATATATTTAATGTTTCTGGATTTAAAATTAATTGTTGTCTTTCTTTCAGCTTAATTCAATTATACATATTTCAAATTTGCCTCGCCGCAATTTATTCAATGAATTCTATTTATTAAATACATAGCTATATATAATATATTCAATTATTTCCACACTTATAATAAAGTCAAATTCAAAAATATTAATTTTAGTAAAAGTAAAAAGCAAAGATATTTAAAATAGTTCTATAGTCCAGTGGTAAAGTGTTTGCCTCTGATTCAAGAGGTCTCAGGTTCTAATCTGGCATCCGGCGAGTCATTTTTTTTTTTGAGATTGTCATCTATCAATAACTACTTTAATTAAGAAAAAATCTTTGATGAGGTCCAGACCTAGCCAGATCGTTTTTTCATCATCAAAACTTGTTAATAGATTTTGTTTCATCAAAATCGGTAGGGCCGTTTTCAAAATAGAACCAAGATACAAATAAATAAATATATATATAAATAAATAAATATACAATTTTTGCTCGTTTAATAAGAGTAGATTAAAAGGTTTAGTTATATTCTTTTTAACTTGACCATACGACGAAATGTCAATTTCGCCACAGTAGGCATATATGTGAAAATTACATTTTTCTCCCCCTCTTCTCCCTTTATATAAATAGCCATTTTTTGGCATTCGAAAAAAAATCGATGCCAATTAAAATAATTAAACTAGTGGCTTAGCGTCATTATTTGTATTTGTTTGTGAATAAAATAGCCTCAGATTTGTTTGGGTTTGGTTTAATACTCCAGTTTTTAAAGAGGTCCATTATGATATATTTAATAGGAGATGAACAATATCTCAAAATATTTATAAGAAGATATTGTATAGATTTAATATGATTTGACAATGTTTTTGTTTGTTATATTGAGTTTTTTCCTGAGCCATTTTCCCTTATTTTTATTTTTATTTTTATTTGTGTAATCTGATTTTTTTTGATCTTATCTTTCAATTGATTTTTGATGAACTGGTTGAGCCTAAATGCATGTCATATGTTTAAAAATGAGTTTTGTATAAAAACGCACTTGTATTTACAACAGTGAGGTTAATAATGTTACAATTATTGTTGAAATTGTATTTTATTATTGTTATGCTTAAACATTTCGCATGTTACCTTGTTGTAGACTGAAGATGGCTGTGAGTCACGGCTGAAACGTCTCTCGTTTGTACTAATTAAATAAAGAAAATGCTCCATCTGTGAAGCTGGACTTTTTTCTTTTAACAAGAATTATCCATCCATTCTACGAGGTCCTTTTAGTCTCAACCTTTAAACATTTATGATATATTTAATTTAATTAAAAAATGAAATTTATTTGTTGATTTTAAAAGTTTTTTAAAAATTTTATTGAACAACCGAGACTAAATATCTTTGATTTTATTTTCATACCGTGGTTTCCCTAATTGAATACACTTCACTATGGCCTCATGCAAATCCCTGCTTTTGTTTATGCCCCTCGATCTATTTATGGTTTTTAGTCGCAGCCTTTTTACCGCATTTTGATGTGGCTGGTAATAATCAAAAACTGGCCCCAAACAAACCAATTTTCAGTAACTTTGAGTTATTTTACAATCATCATCATCATTGAGTATACAGTCCTAAGACTGGTTTGATGCAACAATCCGTCTCCACTCGACTCTGTCCCCCGCCAGCTGTTTAACCTCTCTAAATGTCTGGCATCCCATATCCCCAATTATTTGGTTGAAATATTTTACAATGTACCTACTAAATAAAGAATCAAATCTGGATTCAACGTAACCTAATTGGGTATAATATTTTTTTCTCTATATCTTCATTGAAAAATGTTTAAATTCAATCTCGGCATACATTTTTTAATTTAATTCTACCCTTTTTTGTCTCAAAAATCACTTTTTGACCACTTAATCATAAAAAATTGGCAAATTGAAAAAATGCTTTGATTGACAGTAAAACCAAAACTGTGAAACACATTTAATGCGATTATGAATAAAGTCTTCACTCAGGATTATACTTATCTTGTTTATACCGTTAAAATGTTATATAACATTAATTTTAGCTCTAACAAGCCAAAGTAGCTGTAATTTGCATTTCATTAACTTCAAATTAGAATAAAGTGTGAAATGTTTGAGGCAGTTTTATGATGGAATAAAATAATTTCAATTATAATTTTCAAGTTTCGATAAATTTTAATCTGACCAATTTCAGGGCGTACATTGTTAAACCATAGCATAGCATTCAGTTCATTTAATATTATCAGTTTTTATTGAATATACCTATATAAAAAAACAACAGAATCCTCTCCTTGCATTCATTTTACTGGTTCCAGCAAATTGTAGGCTACAACATCCGATTCTCTAAAAACAAAATCATAAAGCTTTTCTCATTCATTCCTTCCTCTAAATATTTTTCGGGGCCTTATTGATCAGATTAATGATCTGGCAGAATTTCGAGTTAGACCGCCTATAATGAAATTAGGAAATTAAAATTAAAATTTTCTAATGTCTTCTTTGACGCAACAGATACTGGAGTTTTAATTCTGAAGACGTCTTCAAATGATGATAGCAATAGTTAGTGGTACATCTAAACGGTTTCTGATTTCGAAATTGAAACTTCATCTAGTACCTATTCTAGAAAAATTAAATTAATATTAATTTTAACCTAGGTAGAATTACCTCTAAACTGCTTCTGATTTAGAAATCAAATCTTCATGGAATCCTAGATTTTAATTAAGAAGGGAGGATGCAATAAGTCCAGCCCCTTTGTATGACCTGGACCAAGTCTTAAACAATTGGAATTCTGCGGAAGTATTGGTGAGAGAAATCAACTACCCGAAAATATAAGTCTTCTAAAATTTAAAAACGAAAACCCAAAAAAAAAAACATTTTAAAAAAGACACTTTAATTCCTAAATGCACTAAAAAAGAGATTACATATTTGTTTGTAGTCCTATAACTCACGTGATTAAGAATTTATTTTAATTAAATTTGATGGCAAAAACATCTACGATCTTATTTTTAATCATAGAAGTGAGCAAATTTTTAGAAGACTAAAGAAAAATGTATTTTCTATTACTTCATTTTGTAAATAAAAGTGAGTTAAAAAAATAATTAAATATGTTTTTATAATATGTAAATTAGTAATAGTGAGAAATTTCTGTTCTAGAATTAATTAAATTAAATTAATTTATATTATAGTGCCTGGAGCACCGCTCGGTAAATTGTTGCCTCTAAATAGCTTAATAACTCATGACCCTTGATAAGTACCTACACAAATTAAAAAAAAAATCGTTAGTGCGGTTTTTGGGAAAATAAAAAAAAAACGAAAAATTTTTCATGTAAATGGCAAAACCTTGCTGTACCCCTTCTAGCCTATATCGAGCTTAAGTTTCGAATTTCGTAGCTCTGAGATTTATGATTGCGAAACGCAGGGGGTAATTCTCACGTACGTAAACATCAACTTCAGGTACTTCTAATTTAGCCAAAATCTTGTGGTACTTTTTGTAGCCTCTAGATAGCTTAAGTTTCAAATTTCAAGGCTCTGCGACTTGACGAAGACGAGATATGAACTATTAAAATATTTATTTTGGGACATGACTAATTTACACCCCCTTCCTTTAATTCAATCGGATTAAAATTTATACATGACTAAAAACTCATGAGACTTGGTAAGTATACCAATTTTTAGCGAAATCGTTAGAGTTTTCAAGAAACCGATTGTATATTTATACAAGAATTGCTAATTTAATAATATAAGATATTAAATAAAAATAATAATTATTATAGGGGTAGTTAATGTTCAGGATCATTACAAAATAATTGTTTCCCATGTAAATATTTGTATATAAAAAATAGTATCTAATTTATAGGCCTATAATTCAGGTGAACCAAAATAATTTTTAATTTAATCGTGAGGAGAAATTTTCATGAATAACGTGAGTTTGACACGACCCCGCCACCTGCTTCACATCTCTCTACAAGGTAATTAAGCGATTAATAAAATAAATATGACCATTAAAATGATTGGTTTGGGCATTAGAGAGGAGGCAGTCGGGTCCGTTTAATGGCCGTCTGCAAGATTGAATGAAGTCAATGTGGAATATAAAAGAGGGAGATTACTCCGGCCTGAGCTTACAGGCATTTCAATGAGCGATGTCGGATTTTCTACGGAACCCTCCTAGCCCTCTCCCCTTAAAAAAAAATACTTTATAACGGCGGCTAGAGAAGAGATTTTACTTTTTCCCGTTCGTAGGGAGAAGGCGAGAGGAATCCCAGAATAAATTTTAATAATTATGAAGCTCACCGTACTCGGTAAAAGTATATTTATAGCAACATTCATAGAGGGAATTCTATTTATAGTCCACATCCGGATATAAACATGCAAAAGTAGAAATACTTTAAATATTAGAAGGGAGAAAGTGACATTTGCTTAACGTCTTGGTGCTAAGCGGAATATTCATCCCTGAGGATTGACAATCTCAAAAATTCAATCTCATGATTTATGAAATCAAAACTTTTTACAATTCAATTTTAATAAAGATATAAACCTGGACGATTGGATAGGCGGAGAGAAAGAGACTAAAGGCCTTCGAAATAAAGAAGAAGAAAAATTAAATGGGTTACCCTAAAAAGACGCTCTATCCAGAAGATGTCTTATTCAGGTCTTTTTGAGTTTAAGATGTTTTTAAGATGTTTATAAGATATCCTAGTGTTTATTAGACATCTTTTAGAGCGATTCTGCTATCAGGGTAGTAGAATTACAAACGGGGAAGTTCAAGTCGAAATTGAAAAGAGATTACTATGGAAGGATCTGAAGAAGAGAAGAACTCAAATGATGATAGAATACACCTTAAAAACGGATAATTGCTCAAGAATATTTCAGAGAGTGAAGTGGGAAGGAAAAGGGGAATGGAAATTGTTAAATTGGAGAATTTTCCTCAGATAATGAAGCTTATGGGATATGGAACTTTTAGAGAATTGTAAGACTTTTCATCGGATAGAGTTGAGTGGAGGCGGGTGGTTGCGTCAAACTAGCCTTAGGACTGTATACTTGATGATAAAGATACATCAATCATAAATCACACACGTAATGTTTCATACGTAAGATATTATTTTCTCACATTGGTACCCTCGGTTAAATTTGACTGGAAATGAGTTTAAATACAAATTTAACCTACACATATTTACACACATCACAGATAAACACAAAATTTCATTATTACTGGCTACAAACAAGAATAGGCAAGCTAATAAATAATATCGAGGGGTGAATCGCGATTGGAATTAGGTGTACACGTCTTCGGAATTACGTGGAATTATTTGTGGAAGTAGGTGTACACGATATTAAATCGCGGTTCACCCCTCGAATAACTGGTGTGTGGACTACACGACTTTCCAAAAATCGTGGGAACCGTTTTTGAAAAAAATCAATAATACCAACAGAACCATCCTCAATTGGGATAGCCTTGAGTCCTTACTGATATAAACAGTTATCTACAACAGACCGAATATTCTCCTCATCAATAAATAAATAAAAAATGTCACAATAATCTTAATAGCAGTTCCTCTTACACCAAACTTAAAAAAAATGAGACAGAAAAACTGTTAAAATATGAGGAACTAGTGATAAAACAATTCTGGAAACTGGAAAATGGAGTCGAAATCTACCCCATCGTTATCTCAGGAGAAGACGTTGTCTCAAAGAATATCAAGAGAGCATTTGAGGAGCTTGCACTACCGAATAAACTAATACGAATAGACCAAGAAGCTATTATACTTATTTCAAACGTGCCATATTGTACGCAAGTTCCTCAACAAACAGACCAGGGGTTCCCAAACTTTTCCGAGTCCCGGCGTCTTTTTACAATTACAATTTTCCATGGCGCCAAGTAAAAGTATATATTATCAATACAAATACCGTATTTGGTCTCTATAAATTAGCCGTTTATTTTGAAAGTGGCCTAACTCCATTTATCTTCAAATCGAGATATTTAAGGGTTTGCGTTTCAATGAATTTAAAAATATACGTATAGGATACTAATGAGTCATACTGCTTAAATGTATCTAAGGGTGTTAAATTTATAGTTCTTATTAAAATAGTGGCAATTATTAAGTGAAAAACATGCGTTTTCTTATCAAGAATGGAGTTAGGTCACTTTCAAAATTAACATCCAGATTCATTATAAAATTTGAAGGTGCCCAATTCCATTCAACATAATTTAAGTGGGAGATAAATTTAACCGAATTTATCGCGCGGAGAATTTACCACTGCTCGAAGCCCCTAAAACCTTGGTAAATTGGATATTGAATTGTATCTAAGTTTCTGAGATTGGCTCGTGATCCCGGCTTCTTTTCCTTCTGCTCTGTTCTTTTCACGATTGAGGGGCCAGCCCATACAGGCCTTTAGGGGATCCACCTTCTGGTGTATCTCCTTCTCTCATCAATATCATAAAAAAAAAAAAAAAATTTAAGATGCTTCAAATTGAAAAAAACAACACTTAATTTATTTTACATATCTTCAAAACACTTTGGAAACTTAATTTATGCGATTCAAAACATTTTTTAACTACATAACGTACAAAACAAAAAACATAAATTTATTTATTACAAAACAATTTACTATTCATCTACATTTTGTGTGTGTGAAAGGGATTTGAAGAAATCATGATGTTCCGGTGGTATATATCGTAATAGGCCAATTATGTCCTTGAATTTTGCTGTTGTAATTTGTCTGATATTTTTATACAGTGGTGTCAACACGATATTTTCGAACTTTCTTGGTCTACCCCGACGTGGTAATAAATCCAGGACTTTAAAATTTTCATTCTCATTCATTGATGTCTTATAGAAAATTTTATACGGTTTATTTCTAACAAAACGGATCCAACATATTTTTAACCAGTTTATTGATTCTCCATCAAAATTCTTTACTCTTTTAAAAATTTCGTCTTCTAATAATTTTGTTGATACAAATGGAGTTAGGCCACTTTCAAAATGAACTTTTTCATCACTTCATTAACCAACAAATTTTCATGTTACAAAATTTTAATGATTTTAAATATATTAGCAGCATGTTTCAAAATGAAAAGGTCATGTAAAAATGTAACTATTAAGGAATCTAACTTGATTTTTTTGGAAAATGGAGTTAGGCCACTTTCAAAATAAACGGCTCAAATACTCTTGATTTTTTATTTTTATTTATTTATTAAAATTGACCTTGTCCGTTAGAACATTTTGGTCGCCGTTACGTAAAATACATTACATATTTTTATTTTACAAAATTTTACATAATAATTATAATAAATAAAAGTAATACAAATTTTAATTAACTCTTGATTTAGAATTGATAAAAATATCTTCGAGAATTAATATTAGTTTATTTTTCTATGAAAATCAAAAATTCAGACCACAGGGGGGACCCTTTGTATAAATGTCAGATTTTTTCAAGTGTGCCAATGTTAATTTTTTTCGGTTTATGTATGTCTAATCGTAAGTAAGAGATAAAAATGAATAATAAATATATTTTTAGCTTCTCCATTTGTTTTTTGTCTGGTTAGGCCAAATGTCTTGATTCAATTAATTATTAAGCTTCGCGGCGCACCTGTGAAGAGGCCGAGGCGCACAGTTTGGGAACCTCTGAAATAGACATTGAAAACGTTCTATATGGATGAACTTCCTATTCGCATCGACCGAGCCTAATTCCACCCCATCTAAAGGCTGGTTCACACGAGGCATTTTCTCTTACTTGTTCCTTATTTGTTCGACCTACCTGCAATTTAAAGCTAGGTTTGAAGTTGGCCGTCTAAGTTGCGCATTTGAGCCAAACAGCTGAACTATCATCTTTCAGTTTCAGCTCAGATGCAAATAAAAATGGCTGATAATAATATTATATCAGAAATTATCAATCGCAGACGAATTTGGTAGCCATATTCTCTTTATTCATTGCAGTAAAGAGTTGTACAGTGAGAAACAAAATATAAGCTGTTCTGTGATATCAGCTGATGTATTGTGCCAATGCACATGTCACCCACGTGATAAAATAATGCTTTCCGATTGGCTGGCCACTGCCAGGTTCAAGTAGCTAAACTTTTTTTTTAGAACATGGTCTATCTTTTGAATCAAGTAAGCATGCTAGTAAGACAGTTCAGAGTGACGTCATTTCGACCCCCTCCATGCCCCCAAATTGCAAGTAAGCCGAACAAGTAAGGAAAAAGTATCAGAAAAACGCTCGTGTGAACCCGTCTTAAGGGATAGGTGAAATTTTTCCACCAGTAATGCTGAGAAAGTGCAATAAAATCAAATAATAATAATTTATTTATAATATTCTTTCAGAAAAATTAATTAAGTCTAGTGATTATTTTATAAATTTCAGTGAAAATTATCTTGTTGTTTTTTTCTAAATCACGTTGAAATAAAAACGATCCATTTTTAATCACGCTTATTGCAACAGGAGCTAATCGATTTCTAATGTAATCCAACACCTAACTAATTTATTTTTAATATTTTCGAGAATACAACTTTGTATGTTGTTTTACATTAGATTCTCGTTTATCATTCAATTATTTTATTTAGGCAAATTACATTTGAATTAGTGAGGGAATTTAAGCCAAACTAGAAGGCGAGAATAGGCAACCCGTTGCACAGACACAAAAGAATTTTTAAATTGCAGACTCTTGAAATGCTTCCGGACAAAAATAGTCAGACAGACGCATACTAAAAGACGGACGAAGCCCTAAAATAAAAGAAATCTGGTTTCTGCGTCGAGAGACCCCTTTTTTCGCATCCAGTGGGTTGTTTCAATCTGCTCTGTAAGGAATCACCATTAGATTAACGCCTTTAATTTCTTCTAATTTTAACGTTTCTATTTTAGTCAAAAAGAAAGAGTGACAGAGATAAAGCTATCTAAAACGACGAAAATGAAAAATGGGCTAGATATTTTGAGAATGGGGAACGTCTCTAAAGCAACCCTATTTGGATGGTTTACGATGATAAGCTCAAACATTAATGGCTAGTTTGTCCAAGTCTGGCTAAAATTGCCTGTAAATCATTTTAGTCTAATGCGGTGCCCGATAAACGACAATAGCAACTACCCTACTAGCCAAGCTAAATTATCAAAGCAAACTTCTTAATGGAAGAGTTTACATTGGGGCAGTGTTTCTTAAACTATGGATCGCATAACTGAATTTTGAGGTCGCAAAACATCGCATCAATGACAATGAAACAATGATCAACGAAAAAATTATAATGCGCAGTGGCCAAAAAGTTTAGTAAATTCGAATTATTTCAGTCATTTATTTTCCAATAATTTGTAAAATTGCCATTTTGTATTAGATAATTTTATTTAAGTAAACCGACGTTCTCAGCATTGACGATTATAAAATCAAAAGCCAGATCAAATTTGAAAAATGTTGAAGATGATGAATAACAAACAAGAGCAAATCCATTTAATTATTATTTAGATTTAATAATTGTAATATTATGTAGCTTTAATAAATGGTAAAATTATTAATATATAATAGGTATTTAAGGAGACAATAAAAGAGTATGTCTTCTGCTGGAATTATAAATTTTTAATTTGATTTATTTTCTTAGAAAGACGGACTGGTAAGCGAAATAAGTAGGTTATAATTAGGGACCGGATTCCTATGCAATTGCATATTTTGTTTGCCGCCACATACGACCCAGGGGATCACTTATCTATCAGAATCATGCATCTAGGATACTCTGGGTTAAATTTTATACTGGATATTTGTGCATATTTGAGTAATATTGCATACAATTGCATATTTGAAGAATTTTCTATAAAATTTCATATTTTAAGGATTTTTTATCAAATATTGCATATTTCGCGCCAAATACAGATTTTTTAAAAGAAAAGCTTGCTAATATAAAAAATAATAGCAATACAATACACTCGTTTCTGTTAGATAAAATTATCTTCCCACCCCCGTATTTTTTCTTTCACATTTTTTTAAAAATTATTATGTTGATATTATTAAAGAGCACCTATTTATTTCTTTGAGTTTAAAGATTTTTTTAATATATTAAATACAATGAGAATTTTTTGAAATTTTTTACGAAATATAAGTGCATATTTAACACATGGTTTTTATAGCTTACTTTATCATTTTATTTTTTTCATAGCACTCCTTCAAATATATAGTCTTTTTGTCATAAATTTTAATTTTTTAGTGCATAAAAAATTTATTTTGCCAATAACTTTTAAGGAGTTCGGTGTTGGTTCTAGGTGAAACATTTTAATATAATAATAAAACTTGAGTAAGATACGAGGTAGGTTTCACAAAAAAAAAAAACTAAAAAAAAACCTACCTCGTATCTTACTCAAGTTTTATTATTATATTTATTTTGCCATCTTTTACTGGATATATTTGCATATTTCAACGTATTCTGCTTATTACATGCATATTTCAGCATTTTAATTGCATATTTTGGTAGTTTTTACTGCATGAAAATCCGGTCTCTAGTTATAATGAAAGGCAGTCCATAAATTATTTAAAATTTTATTCAATTTCCGACCTTTCGGAGACTTTTTCTCTCCTTCTTCAGGGTATTGAATAGTTATTGATGGGTGAGTATAACTATTCAATACCCTGAAGAAGGAGAGAAAAAAGTCTGCGAAACGTCGGGAATTGAATAAAATTTTAAATAATTTATGGACTTCTTTCATTATAACCTACTTATTATAAATTTTTAATTTATTTATAACGGGACTATAGTTTCGAGAGCTTTGTCCTCTTCATCAGTCTATTACAATTGATTCACAGGAATTAAAAATTTATAATTCCAGCAGAAGACACACTCTTTTATTGTCTCCTTCAATATATAAAAATTTTGCTACTCTCGCCAAAAAGAAACTTTCAATATAATAGGTATGTTTTTATATAGATTTGCTTCATTATAAATTTATTTTTGATTTGCTAGTAAAAATGATGGTAATATATATTGGTATACATACCATTTATCTATACCTATAATATGGGGTCCCAAAATTTTTTTCGGTCAAAATGAAAAAAGTTTTAGAAGTTTAAATTGTATTGGAGCAACCACAGAGCTAAGCAGAAAAATGATATTTCCGAAGTTAAGCTAATTATTAATTTTCGTAGCTCTTATCGAGTATACAAGATGAAACTTTTATTTGTGAAATTTTTAAATTTATTGGGGTCCAAAAAAAAATTACCATGTAGTTCTTACCAAAGGATTCTACCTCCATATTATAGGTATTCTATAATTTTTTGGTCTTAATTCTTCATAAAGAAATAACTTTCCAAACATGAGTATAAATATAATGTGTAGAAAATATTACGCTCTTTTTGTGCATATTTAGCATTGCAGTGTTTTAAAGTATTTACTTTAAAAAAATATTTTTTTCTTCAGCATAATTTTTTTTATTTTTTTTCTAATTTTCTTTTAATTCATAACTTCTATCGTTTATCACAACTTCAACGGAATCAGCCCATAAAATAGGAATTTTCACTGTTTGATCATTGCTTTTATCGTAGCTCTTGTAATTTATCATGGATTTGACGTAGGCACGCTCTTTATAGTCAAAATAGCTGTACGTTTCTGGCTATAACTTTAGTTGTTTCATATATATGTATCTGACGATTTAGCTGATTTAGCTGGAAGTCAAAGATATTCTTCAGATTGACCCAAAGCCTAAAGTGGATAAACAGATCCTAAAGAGAGAAATATCTAATAAGTCAATACTGTCAGAACCATTGACTGCTTAGGTGGTAATACAAGTTGAATAAAATAAGAGCTAGTAAAACAATTAAAGGAGGATACAAGTAAATGTTTATAATTCTGGTCTTATACAATTAAAAATAAATTCTGAAATATGAAAGCAAGTATACATATTATTGTTTACACTGTTAATAAATGCGTTTTCATTAGATTTATGTTTGCGAGTATATGAAATTTAATGAATAATAAATTTATAAACAAATTTCGATTATTATTTTTAATTTTCACATTTATATATTAATTTTCTTGTTAAGCCATCCAGGGGGTAAATAGAAAATTAAATTATTATTTATTTATTATTATTATTTTTTTTTTTTTGAGTAACTTTCGCATCTATTACTTAAATTACTTTCAATTCAAAAGGAATCACAATCAAAACATTTCTATATTTGTTAAGCGAGAATGGTGTAAATCTGTAAATTAAATAAATGTGAAACCTACCTAGAATTTTATATTTTTAAATTTTTAAAATTTTCATTACTTTATATAAACAATTTCCAAATTATCAAAATTTTAATTTCAAATTAAAAAGAAAAAAAATTTCGATTAAAAAAACGTATCAAGAGACATTAATTTACTTTTGCCTATACCCAAGGATCTCTTATCATTTTTTTCTTATGTAGATAAATGCACAGGAACTCTCATCTTCCTTTAAGTCCCTACGATAATATAATAGTATCTGGAGGCACCGAGCGATGCTTACGACCTTTATTTTAAAATTATTTTTAATTTAAAATTTTGATAAAAAGGTCGATTTTTATTTAAGAGCCGTTTTCAAATTAAAAAAAAATAGAAATATATATAGTATTCGCCCAGTGTACCCCCCCCACCCTACCCCTCGAAACCTCGCCCTACCCCCGGATCCCCCACCACTGCACCCCACCTCCTGCACCTGTTTTGATTCAACCATATGATTCATTTTTATTCATCCAATTGTTAATAAATAAAACCTATCAAAATGTTTTGTTTTTTCAGAAAATTGAGACCGGCTTATGCGAAATATATTTTTAAATAAATTCTTGATTATTTTTTATTCTATTAAATAAATAAAATTCTTTATAAAACAATTATAAAACGTTTATTAATATTTCTAACGTTTAGGTTGAACAAAATATGTTAAAAACCACAATCACAATACTTCTTCAAGGCCTTTGAGAATAAAGGAAACCCATTGTCTGCCTGAGCACAAAAGGAAAAGGGAAACCTTTTTTTAAAACCCTAAGAATGGGATTTGTCTACCTGAGAATAATTAATTTGATTACGAAAAAACCCATCAAAAACAATTTTCTCGAAGATGACGAATTTCATCAAAATCGGTAGAGTCGTTTTCAAAATAGAACTAAGATACAAATATATATACAAACAAATAAATATATATTAAATATATATACAAACAAATATATATACAAATAAATATACAACTTTTGCTCGTTTAATAAGAGTAGATATTTCAGTGGGATCCAAGCACTTGTTTCATTGATAATATACATATAGCGTAGATAAATTCACTCATCATCTATAAAGTCTCATTTATGCAAACTACGAGAATTCCAATCACTATCCATCATTTATACATCAAATTAGAAACAAATAAAACATTCTTTGATTCGGTTATCTCTATATCTGATAGAAAATGGCATCATTCATGATTCTTAACCTCTTCAATTCTTGAAGACAAATTCCTTTGGTTTCAATCTAATCCTTGAAATGTTCCTAATCATATATCAATCCTTTTCCCTCTGAGATATAAGAAGAAATCTTGATTTAACATATAGGTAGCTGGAGGTGTGAACCGCAATTGGAATTATGTGTACACGTCTTTGGAATTATGTGGATTTATTTTCGAATTCATTAGACAATGCCCCTTCATCTATCATCTTCTTCTTAATGAAAGTGGAAGTGGAAGTAGGTGTACACGATATTAGGTCACCGTTCACCCCTCGAGGTAGCTATTACATCTTCTTGATTGTTTAATTCTTGATTCCTTAAGAAATCTCATTGATCAAACGGGAACCGGTGCTTCCAATATGCCAAGGCCGTCAACAAGGACATATGATCGTACAAAATAGAAATTTTTCGAACATAGAGATTTCATGGAATACAAAACCTGATCCCAGGGTCCAGTTGTTTTTTTCGTGGCCCATTCAAAAAAAAAAAAAAAGTTTCTATTTTGAAAATAACAAATATTATCAAAAAATTTGGAAAATTTAAAAACCCTACAAACCCAACAATTCTAATCAACAGCCCCAAAAGTTTTTTTCCAAAAGCTTGGCACATAAATGTTTGTATTTATGTTTGTGTTTTTTCGTTGTATGTACTTGTACTTATATTTATATATGCTTATATTTTGTATTCATGTCTAATTCTGTAATTATACCTATCTGTATTTATATCTACATTCTACATATCTAGATTTGGATTCATATTTGTGATTATATTTGTATCTGTATCTGAATCTATATTTTATAGTTGTTTTTACTTTATCCAATGCAAAGCATGGGTAAAGTATTGTAATCGCTCTCGGGGCAAGCGTGGTTTCAAAGGGTCCTCAGGTAAAGACTACGGAACCCATGGACTCAATTAAAGTCACAAATTGTAGTATTCAATTAGGTTGAATATTAGCACGTGGCGGTTTTGCCAAAAATTACATGGGGTCTCGTCGAGAGGCCAAAAAGTGCGATTTTTTCATTTAGTGCGTGCGTATGGATGGATGTATGGATGGATGTATGTATGTATGGATGTTATCGCTTTTTTGGCCCACGATTTTTTCCACACCGTTGCACCGATTGAAATGAAATTGAAAACCTACCATTAGTTTAACAAAATGAAGCGCTGATTAGTTTTTGGTACATATCGGCCCACAAACATTAGTACTTTATTTCAGTACTTTTTTAGTTTTTTCTAAATATCTTGAAAATGACTTAACCAATTTTGATGAAATTTAATATCATAATTAAGTACCTTGGGGACCACAAAAAAGGTTAAATAAAGTTTTTAGTAAAATTATATTTTAAAGTACTTTACTCTAGAGTAAGATGGTACTTTTTTAATTTTTTAAATTCTTTAAAATTTATTCATTTGAAAGTTTTAATATAGCTCATTTAGCCTTGCTTAAGTAAGAATGGATAGGCTTCTCTCTGTGAAATGCTAAAAATTTGGGAGGAATTTTTATGAGTAACCATAGCAACTGCGTTGTTTTCTTATCCGTTACCTTTGCTGAAGACAGAGAAATCGATTTTAAACCAAAAATAGCGATTGATTCTCATCTAGTTCTTGAGGAATAATCATTCTATATTGGATTTTTGACGTTTCGGTTTTTATTAGTAACCATTGCTGAAGACATAGAGAAATCGACTTTAAACCAAAAATAGCGATTGATTCTCATCTAGTACTTGAGGAATAATCATTCTATATTGGATTTTTGACGTTTCGGTTTTTATTAGTAACCATTGCTGAAGACATAGAGAAATCGACTTTAAACCAAAAATAGCGATTGATTCTCATCTAGTACTTGAGGAATAATCATTCTATATTGGATTTTTGACGTTTCGGTTTTTATTAGTAACCATTGCTGAAGACATAGAGAAATCGACTTTAAAACAAAAATAGCGATTGATTCTCATCTAGTACTTGAGGAATAATCATTCTATATTGGATTTTTGACGTTTCGGTTTTTATTAGTAACCATTGCTGAAGACATAGAGAAATCGACTTTAAACCAAAAATAGCGATTGATTCTCATCTAGTACTTGAGGAATAATCATTCTATATTGGATTTTTGACGTTTCGGTTTTTATTGGTAACCATTGCTGAAGACATAGAGGAGTCGACTTAAAATCAAAAATGGCGATTGATTCTCATCTAATACTTGAGGAATAACAGTTCTACATTGGGTTTTTGACGTTTCGATTATTATTGGTAAGACATGGAGGAATCGACTTAAAATCAAAAATAACGATCGATTCTTGTCTAATACTAGAGGAATAACCTTATTGAATTCCATTTTTGATGTTTTGACTATTAATGGAAACCTCTACTGAAAATGTAGAAGAATCGACTTAAAATCAATAAGACTAAATTCTTTTTTGGTAAACAACTCAAGCTTGAGTCGATTCTTCTACATTTTCAGTAGAGGTTTCCATTAATAGTCAAAACATCAAAAATGGAATTCAATAAGGATATTCCTCTAGTATTAGATAAGAATCGATCGTTATTTTGATTTTAAGTCGTTTCCTCCATGTCTTCAGCAATGGTTACCAGTAATAATCGAAACGTCAAAAACCTAATGTAGAATTGTTGTTCCTCAAGTATTAGATGAGAATCGATGGCTATTTTTGATTTTAAGTCGATTCCTCTATGTCTTCAGCAATGGTTACCAATAAAAACCGAAACGTCAAAAATCAAATGTAGAATGGTTGTTCCTCGACTCTTAAATGAGAATTATTTTTGAATTAATTTCAATATGAACTTCAAATTGCAAGTGATATCTGATTAATAATAAAGGAACAAACATATTAATATTTCAAATGAATTTGGATAAAGTTTAGCAACGATCCGTTGCAGTTTATTTTTCTCGTATTTGTTTTGTGTTAATATCTAAAATTATTGTTAAACATTTTTTTTCTTTCTCACTACTCTATTGTATAAATTGATTAAAATTGGACTTTCTGTCCGTGTATATATTAATAAATAAATAAATAAAAGTCACAAATTTAAAAAAAAATTCCACCAACATTAATTTAGATTACTATTATTTTTTTTAACACTATTCTCTTTTCAAATCTAATAAATTAATTAAGTGTCTAATAATCAAAAGAAATAGATAAATAAATCCATTGATAGAAATTGAACAATCGCCATCATTCATCAAAATATCTATTCACATATCTAATAAATTACACTATAATCATTTTCCATTATCTTTCTCGAATCCTTAGAAATTTGTCCTCTGTCATCAGAGAATTTCCAGATAAAGTGCTGGTTCTATTTTATTGCTGATGGTGAAGTGCTTGCAAAAAACAATCGGAAGGAGAGAGGAAAACAAAATCTTCCTGAAAAATGCATCTATGGTAAACATTGAAAAAAAAATCCAATTTATTATCAACATTCTAATAATCATTAAGTGATAAATTTTCTCGCAAGAATAAAATTTTTCATAATTTTTCCTATTTGAATTAAAATCAAAATAAACTTATTTTTCATTATTCTTTCTTTATTGTCACAATGTCGTGATTTAGATATTGTAAGATTTTATTTTTTTATTCTTTGAACACTACTTTTCTTAGTTTTTTATATACTCAGTTTTTCAAAATTATTGAATTCAGAGAGAATTTCTCGCCATAGAGAAAAAAAAATTGACGGTTTGATGCTTCGGTGATTAAGTTGTTTATCAGATTTGGCTAAAATCACTTGTGTACTATATTTTAATGAAATAAACTCATCAGAATGCACGATCTCTTCTTATCTTCACGATACAAGGGTCCACCGTGGACTACAGAGGTTGTACCTTTTTGGTGCAACTTCTTCTTGTATCAATATCATTATATAAAAAAAAAACGATGTTTCGATCCTATTTGCGGAGTCGTTTTCAAGTGCAGATTGAAGTCTTAAGTTAGTGAAACCCAAGTGGTTTCAGCTGAAACTACTTTTCTATTATCAAATCGAATAGATAATAACTTTTAAGGAGTTCGGTGTTGGTTCTAGGTGAAACATTTTAATATAATAATAAAACTAAGATACGAGGTAGGTTTCACAAAAAAGAAATAAAACAAAATTGAGTTTTGAGTTCGATATATTTCGAATAGATAAATTAGCTATCTATCAATCAATGGGAATATAGTTAGTATTCTATTGATAGAATCGAAATTAACAAGCTCCCTCGTTCATCAAAATTTTCTTTCATTTCTATTTTCTAATAAGTTCCAGTTGATTCTATTTCCATTATCTCTCTCGAAACCAACAAAATTGAAATTTTTTGCTTTTGTAATCAGAGAATTTCCAGATAAAGGGCTGTATTTTTTGCCGATGGTTGTTGAAGCGCGCGCGAGAGAAAATTAGAACAAGAGCGAGTTTAAGAGCGAGTGGGCTTTAAGAGCGAGTGGGCTTTCGGGTAGGAAAGGGTTGGCGTATGAGTGGCGGCAAGTTGATAACGGGGCCCTCTCGAGATTGTCACCCTTTTCGGGCGTTGGGCTTGCCTGCGCCCTGGTCCCCCTCGTCCAGCCTCCCCGATGGACACTTGTTGCGTGCGCCGTGCAGGCAGGCACTTGTTAGCCTGGCTGGGCAAGGGGCCCCTAACCACCCCCCTAAGGTCCCCGCAGCCACCGCTGCTGCATCTGCTCTGGAGCCGACAGACAGTCCGTGCCCGGCAGCCGTGACGGCAACTGCCTACTGGCATAATAACATTGTCCCAACTTACCCCATCTGTGCTTACTTCACGAGAGACCCTGTGCGTTCACTCCTTCCCCGGATAAAACATTTTGTGATTATCATCCTTGTTTCGAGTGCGTTCATAGAGATTACTCTTATCCTTAAAAATACTCTCGATTATTATTATTATTAGCTTCATCTCTTTTCTTAGGATATAAGACTACTCGACAATATGATTGCCAAAATAACGTAAGTCTCATTTTTTTATCTAAATTTATAAAATGTCATTTAATTTTAAAATTATATGTGTTGTAGGATGTTTTAAAATCTATTTTACTGATTTTTTTTTTTAATTTAGCACTATTGTCTGATTCTAGGTGATTTCGAAAAATATTTTACTAGTTTTTCTCTTACTTATTTTGAAATTTAAAAATATTGGATGATTGTAGAATATGTAGGTGTTTAAAAAAAAAATATTATTTTGTTTCCCCTCGCTTTAATTTGCAAAAATATTAATAGTTATAATATGTAAGTTATAATAGGTTGGAGTTGGAGGTGTTTCACAATGAGACACCACCAACTCCAACCTATTATAATTTAAAAATGTTTCACTATAAACCCACTCAGCGTTGCCCAAGTTTTACAGTAGAGTTAAATATTTATTATTATTATTATTATTATTTTAATAAATTTTAATTTCGTAGGGATGTAGTGAATTGCTGAGGAAGTTGTAATTAAACAACGAAACCTTCAACGAGGATAAAAATTTGTTTTTTGAAACCATTGTACACATCCCTGCGATTTATAAGTACAATATTATGTGATTCGATGATTGTAGGATATGCTATACTTTTCTATTTTTTTATTAAAAAACAAAACAAAAAAATATCGAAATGATTATTTGGTTATAGGATGTTTAGAATATTATTGTATTCTATTTTTCTCATATTTCTTATTTGCAAAAATAAATTGAGAAATGATAACATTTAGGGAAATCGGTGTTGGTTTATACTGAAACATATTAAAGACAGGAGTTTTTAAAGAGTTATAGTGGCGTTTCACAAAATAAAATACAAATTATTATTATAAAATAGTCTAATAGCAAATCTATTAAAATAATTAGTAATTGTAAAAGTCTCGATTTAAGCAAATTTAGGTAATTTTTCAGTGAGCAGTTTAAACTAGAAAGAAACTTTCTTCAATTACATTATATTTTTAAATTCCCTCAAATTAAAGTGGGAAAAGGAATAAAGGACTCTTCGACATATTCTCTAGATTTTACAATCATATATAATTTCTCACAGGAGTTTTTAAAGGGTTATAGTGGTTTTTCACAAAATAAAATAAAAATAAAAAAAAATTATATTTTTGGAATTTTATTGAATACTCTATATATATTTCGGGTTTTAGCCCATCATCAGGAGTTGTATTTACAAAAGACTGACAAAAGTCCCGAAATATATATAGAGTATTCAATAAAACTCCAAAAATATAATTACATTTTTTCTTTTTAAATTTTATTTTGTGAAACACCACTATAACCCTTTAAAAACTTCTGTAAGAAATTATATCTGATTGTAAAATCTAGAGAATGTGTCGAAGAGTCTTTTACTCTTTTTCCCACTTTAATTTGAGGGAATTTGAAAATATAATGTAATTGAAGAAAGTTTCTTTCTAGTTTAAACTGCTCACTGAAAAATTACCTAAATTTGTGTAAATCAAGTCTTTTAGAATTACTAATTAATTTCATAGATTTGCTATTAGATTATTTTTTAATAATAATACCTAGGTACTTATAAAAAATTCAAGAGATCTCATTGTAGATGAAGTATGATATAAATTTCAGTCTCTAGAAATCATAGAGATCAACGAATTGGTCAAATTTAATTATAATTGACTATGACTGAGAATATTTGTGATTTACAAAAATCTCTACCCATATTGATGAAGTTTTTAATTTTTCAACCGCCTTAATAATAATCATAGTGAGTTTGAGTTATATAAAATCATAGAGATAAACGAATTGGTCAAAATTTAATTATAATTGACAATGACTGAGAATATTTGTGATTTACAAAAATCTCTACCCATATTGATGAAGTTTTTAATTTTTCAACCGCCTTAATAATAATCATAGTGAGTTTGAGTTATATAAAATCATAGAGATAAACGAATTGGTCAAATTTAATTATAATTAAGCATAAGTTTCCTGTATTTGATTCGATCGCGAATCGGAAGCAGGTGATTTTTGTCAAATATTAAGTGAAAATAAAATCCGAATTTATATATTTCTAACTTGAAATAATGAAGTTAAATAAAGTCCAGACTTAAGACTCAGCAGACTCCAATAGCCTCAACCACCAGTAGTCTCGCGATATATATCTTGTTTAAAAAGCGCGATCAAAAACAATTCTCGTTAATATGTTAATTATTCTTTGATATATTAATGAGAAAATTATAAATTTATTTAATTATAATTGACTATGAGTGAGAATATTTATGATTTACAAATATCTCTACCCAAATTGATGAAGTTTTTAATTTTTCAATCGCCTTAATAATTATAGTGAGTGTGAGTTATTTAAAAAATAACAAATAGCAATTTATTTCTCTTGTATTGGAATTGTTCTTGAGACATTTTACGAAGGTGTGACACATTTGACAAACAAGTTACTAGATAATGAGGCATCGGGGCTGGTGGGTCGTCTTTTGACTAGAGAGGAGCAAAGGGTACTTGACGCTCTTTGAAAAATTTGACAAAAAAGAAAAGAAAGACAGATGGAAATCTGAAAAACGAATTCAAGCTGTGCAGAAAGAATCTCATTCATCCAAAAACATCTGCATAATTCCAAATATATTTCAAGAACAAACAGGGCTTGCAAATGAGCATGGGCATTAGGGTGGTCCTTATTTTGGATATTTTCGAGTATTTACGTGGACAGGAGCTCATATGGTTCTAAATTAATAAAAAAAATTTCCCCCAAGTTTCAAGTCTATTTCAATTTTAACCTAGTGCTACAACAGCGATTAATTTTCCCATCTAAATAACATGAGGTTTTTGGCATTGAACGATCAATTTTTTATTACGGCCAAAATAATGGTTCAAAAATTTGAAACTCCTTATAATAGTAGCTATCCCTCAGAATTTTTATAGATTTTTAGCTATTATAAATTTGGAGTCTATAACTTAGTACTTCTAAGATATATCAGTATTTTATTCAGATGTAACTCCAAAATTGTAATAGCTAAAATTCTGTAAAAATACTTAAGCATAGCTACTATTATAAGAATAAAAGCTATGGAGTTTCAAATTTTTTGAACCATTACTTTAACCGGAATAAAAAATTAATCGTTCAATGCCAAAAACCCCATGTTATTTAGATGGGAAACTTAATCGCTGTGTAGCACTAGGTTAAAATTGAGATAGAGACTTGAAACTTGGAAGATATTTTTTAAAATTTATTTAGAACCGAGGGGTGAACCGCCACCTAAAATCGTGTACACCTACTTCCACTTCCAAGTAGAAGACAATAGATTATCTAATGAATTCCAAAGTAATGACAAATAATTCCAAAGATGGTGTACACCTAATTCCAATCGCGGTTCACCCCTCGTTTAGAACCATATGAGTCCCTGTCCTCGTAAATATTCGAAAATATCCAAAATAAGGAGCCCTCTAATGAGCATAGTAAGCGATACTTTTTCAATGTTGAACCTACACATTCCATATCAGAGGACTTTTTTAGCGAGGGTGTTTTTGTCTTGAGGGTCGAACTAACAAGTCTGGCAAGCGTGTTAGTACTCGGATTCGATTCCTGAGGGGACGAAGCCCTCTGATATGCAATGTAAAAATATTCTTAGATTTTTGACCTTTATTAAATTTTTTTTGCTAAATTATTTTATTTATTTTTGATTTGTCTCATACAAAATTAGAGAAAAATAAACTTAAATGTGATTTGTCTTCAAATTTCCTAAATTTAAAAATTGCCGTAATTAATCAAATACCGATTAAGTCTGAAGGAAATCATAATTTCATCTAAAAGCTAGATTTAGTGCTTTTAGCCGAAATTCTATCCCTTCTCAATTCCCAAAAGCTAGCACTTAAGCTCACAAATTAATTAATAGCAAGTGTTAAGAGACTTCTCAATTTGAAGCTAAATTTTAATTAAGTTTAAGTCTTTAGTGGTCAAGTTTATAATTATTATTTTATTAGTTGAATAAAAGATTTCACTGTCGATGGTAACAGAATTGTTTTTATTTTAGGTTAAAAATAAAATAAAATGAGAGAGTCTTCTGTTTTTTAAATAAAATAATTTTTAATTATTTCTAGAGGCTATAGTTTCGAAGGCATTGCCTTCATCATCAGTCTATCACAAATATTTCAAATTAGTTACAAATTAAGATTTATACATAGAAAATTTTGAAAAATATATAATGTCTTTTTCTTCATGTTTCCTCTTGGGAGTTTAGAATATATATTGGCACTTTGGTTCGACTCCCGAGGGAGAAGGGGAGGATCCTTCTGACATCTAAATTAAACATATTTAATAACATATGGTATATTTTATACTAGATTTTATACTAAATTGATAAAATTCAAAAACTAGTTGAATTTATTTCTTATATCTATATATGAATAAACATTTATTTTCATCATACAGAACAGCAGAAGAAACACTCTTGAATTCATGTTTTTATAATTTTAAATTTAAAAGTAATAATTGTGATTAATTTAATTACAATCTGACCGTAAAAGTAATTTCAAGTAAATAAAACTTTAGAAGTGAATAATTACCTTATTTAACTACTTTTAATTTGTCACTGAGTTCAACCATCTAAATATAAATATATATAATTTACTGTAATCTCTGGTCTACCTACATTTTTAGCAGAGTTGCGCGTTGTTACTTCTTTCTCCGGTAATTTATTATAGATTAAAATAGAGTCATGGTAAAAAATAATACTTTTATGGTAAATAAAAATAGTTAAAAAATAAATCATAATTGCAAGATACAGTCGAACATTTTAAAGTCTCGGTATTTGGTCGGCAGAGTGGCAATTTCTGTCAGCTAATGGTTTGAGCTAGAAAGCTGAAATTAGGTATAAAAATATTGTTTATATTATGTCTACTTGTATGCTTAATTTCAGATCATTATCTACAGCCTTTTGAGATATCTTAAACATTTTTTTTCCGAGTTTTCTTTGAAGCGAGAAACAAACCAGGTTCTGCTGGTTGCCTATTAACAGGCGTTTGAAAAATAAAATGGCATTAACTAATTATAAAAAGTTATCATAAGTAACTATTTAAGTGTATTTTATATAAAATTCAAAAAATAGAGATAATTTTAACTATCTTTTTTATTCAAAAACCGACATTTCGTAGGTTTATTGCCTCCTTCTTTCAGGGTTTTGAAAGTTCAGTGAAGGAAATCCAATGTGACAATCCCCTCTGTCTTCTCTTTCAGTTGCAGTAACACAAGTAATATAATATTATATAGTATTTCATTCTCAGCAGAATTTAGTGTTTTTGAATTAACAAGATAGTTAAAATTATCTCTTTTTCTTGAATTTTGGACTGCCTCATCAAAATCCACTCAATTCACTTATCAGTCTGTCTCCAAAAACTGCTTCGTACTTACTAACTACTTAATTAAATAAATAAATAAATAATTAAATAAATAAAAAAATAATAAATATTTTAAACAATGATTAATTCTGAGATTGTGTTCTCTATCTATAGAATAAATAGAATTTTTAATTTTAAAAATTTATAACTGCCAATTCACCATTTCGATTGTCTATCTTCGTAATTATATTTAAAATTTTTGAAAATAAAAACAAGTGATGCACAACATTTTACCTGAATAGAAATCAGATGAAGAAAATAAACGATAAATGATTCTAAAAGTCATTAGATTCATGATAATTAAACGAATTTAATCTCTATGTATCTTTCAAAGAGTTTATCTATATAATAAAAGAGAAAGGTCGAGCATGTTTTTACGACATTCAGGGCATTTAGAGTAATATTGAGAAAGGGCGAAAGTGTCTTTAACAGCGCATGGATATGGAAAAGAATATCATATAGGAAAAAATACTACATTGATAATATCAAAGTCTTTAAGATCACTCTGATAATTGTTGAGATTCCTAATGCATCTTCTCTTAAGATCAGCTTCTGAATTTATGTATACTTGAGAAGCATAGCTAATCTCAAAAGTAAATTGAAATTTATTGAAGAAATATACATATAGTGTTTAAATACGTGTATTCGCTCAGGGCGCAACCGCGCTAAGCGCCATCCTTGGCCAAAAAAACAACTTCAGGTACAATAATAGTGTATAAAAGCAATAGGCATTTACGAAAAATAATTAATTTCATAAAAAATACAATATTTAAAAGATAAAATAATCATAGATTTCTATAATAAATACTGCGGCTGTAACTGATGAGCATACCGAGTCTTAAAAACGTTTTTATTTTTTCCTCTATTATCTCTTGAATTTCTTGAGAAATAGTAATTAGTTGAGCTTAGGTAAACTCTTACCTAGAAAACAATTTAAAATAAAAAACTTTTTAAATTGAAATTAACACATAGATTGAAAATTGCTTTTTCATTAAATCTTCGTCTTTATAGTTAGGTTTTTTTCAAGCGAAAAATTACTTTTTGCACACAACGTTCGATCATATTATATGATAAGAAATCACACTCACCAAATAGAAATCCACAAGGATTAAAAGAATATAAATTTTTTCATTGTATTAAATTCTCGAAATTTATACAGATAATAATAAAACCTAAAAGAGATCGTTTCCCAAAATGTTCGCTAGGTTGTAAATAGAAGATAAAGGCAGGGAGATCCACCGTCTCTCGAAAACATTCCTAAATTAGAAGGAGCGAAATAGTCACGATAAATAAAAGAGCCTGAGAGACCACTCGTAAACTTGTGATCAAAAATAGGTAAAAACATTAAAGTAGAAAAATTGTAACTAGGTATTTATTAAAAGAATTTTATAGATTCTACTTAGTATTTTGCTTAAAAATACATTAAATTTACATTTTTTTCAACACAATAACCGTTCGAAAATAAAAACTATTTCTGAATATTTTTGGACTGGCAAAGATAAAAATGAATCTTTATTAGACGATTTCATGCAAAAATTCGATCAGAAATAATCTGAAATATCCATTTAAAATGATTGTTTTTCTAATTTAGAGTAAAATTCCAAAAAATATTTAGCCTATATACATACTTAATTAAAAAACAAAACAAACTATGTATCCTCCTTATACATTTGAAGCTTGAATTTTAAGAAGAATTTTCGGCTGAAATTTCTAGTTTATTCACGACCTTTCGGTATTTAATTCAGATTCCGTTTTTAAGTAATAGTAATATAGGGGTAAAAAAATTGTCCTATAACTGAAGCGTTTATTAAATGGAGTGAAGGATTATTTATTTATATAATTTTAGAGAGAAACAAATATAAAATTCCCGATGAAATATAATTTTATTTTTAGGTAAAATCGATACGTTTTCAAAGATTGGACATTTTTAACGAGGTAATCTAATGCATTACGTTTTAAAACCTAGTTATTGACTTATTTTCAAGTGCTGTGAAGTCTTTCCTTAGAGTGAAGGCGATTGATATTCACAGGTGTTTTTGTTAATTCTTTTAGGAGTCACTAGGGGGCCAGCGTGCCTACTCGAAAACCAAATCATACATTATCTTTGAGATTTCAAAAAAAGGAGAAGGAATAAGGTTATTATTATTCTAATTAATGACCTCTTTACATATATCTCAAACCGATATGAAAAAAAAAATATTTTCTATTCAACAAAACATTCGACCATCTCCAAAAAAATCATCTGATTAAAATTTTAAAAAGATTTTTGAATTTGGGTAAAATGAATCCTAACCAAAACATTCTGTGAAAAAATAGGCCAAGTTCGAAAAAGTTAGGAAATCTAGTGTGCAGCCAAGTTAAATTCGCCAAGAATAATTAAGTTGAGAGATCAACTCTTTTCCCAACTTAATTATTCATGGCGAATTTAACTTGGCTGCACACTAGATTTCACTACTTTTTCGAACTTGGCCTGTTTTTTCACAGAATGTTTTGGTTTAGGGTTTCTCTGCTTTTTGTAAGCTATGAGGAAGCCCGTTGGTCCAAAGGGTTAGAATTTTTATGTGGTTAGTTTGGGTGGTTAGTTTTTGCATTTCTAGCCTTCTGGGGGTTCACGGAATATGTATATATTGGTTGAGTTTGGTCCAACGTGCTAGAATTTTCATTTTTGACCCCCCCCCCCCCATTTGAAGGGGTTGAAAGATAGAAAGTTTGGATTTTTGGAATTTTTCCTTTGTTTTTGTTACAAACTCTACTAGCAGGCGAAATTTCATGATGCTGGAATGATTGGAAGTACCCTATAGGGTTTGATCACCTGTCAGTGAGTGAGTGCCAAAATTAGCTATTTTCTCAGGTCCATATCTCAGAATCCATTTAAGCTATATTATTGAAATTTGGTACTCTCCTCAAGATGAATTTCATAATTGCATGTGTATAATTTCAGCTCTGTATCTCAATTGAGTTCCGAGTAGCAGAGGGGGTTTCAATTGGCTCGAAATAGTTCGTATAAATAGCGTACAACGTGTACGGCCAAGCTAATGCTCGAACTTGGCCTGCGCACGCTGTGCGCTTTGATACATATAACGTGTAAATTTTGCCTGTATCTTATACTAAGACTGCGAGCTACAAGTTCTGTCAGACTGACAGACATAGTAGCGGCACTAATAGGTTTTCGTTTTTTTACTTTTGTACGATAGGTACTCTAAAAAAATGTTACTTGAAAAAAAAGCTGAACGATCACCGCGATTTCAATTGGAACATATATATTTTTTTGATTTTATTATTAAGCTTTTTTTTTAAAACTAATTTTATAAAATGACTTGAACTATCAGATTGAACTATTTTTTTAAAGGAGATATATCACATTAGATATATAAATATTTTTTCATCAGTAAAAAAAGTTGAATCTCCGTTTGAAATGGAATTTTATTTTTTCGATCCGATACGGATTTTTTTACTTATAGTCGAAATTCCAAAAATCAATTGAGATTTATTAATGAAATCAAAGTTTTTCGTGATTATTTATTTTATTAAGAAAAGTAAATTCTCGGCTTAAAATGAAATTTTATTTTTACATCAATAATTGATGATTTACCATTTATTATTTATTTATTTATTGAAGACTTGTTAATGATATTATATTTTTTAAAGATTTTTTCTAAAATAAAATAAGAAAAAGAAAAATCTGCGTTTGAATTAAATTTAATTTTTAGTAACAATACTTTCAAGTTTTACGTTTTTTAAAAAAAAAAAAAGAAAATTCTTTCGAGTTAGACAACCTTAATAGGGATATCAGAAAATTCATTAAACATATCTAGTTTATTCACGAAGTTTCGGTATTTAATTCAGAATCCGTATTCAAGTAATAGTCATGTCAATTAGTAATATTATAGTTAGAAGAGAAAAATTGACCTATACAAACATTTGTTAAATGATAAATAATTATTTATAAAATTTTATAGAAAAGAATATAAAATTCTCGATTAAGTTTAATTTTATTTTTAAGTAAAATCGATACGTTTTTAAAGATTAAGAAGGTTCGGGAGTGTTTAAATTATTGAAAATTGTCCTTTTAACATGGAAGTAAATGGACCGAGCTTTTAAAAGGGCTATAACTTCTATACAAATTATACCTTTTTCAACAAATTTATACAGATCAATAATTCAACTTTTATGAATCGATTGATACATTTTTCAATAAATTTCACAGTCTAGTTAATTAGTTATTCATAAATGTAAAAATAAAAAGTATTTGCAGCCAACAAAATATCACAAAAGCACTAGTGTAGAATTCCAACTCTATTTCTTGAAATCGTTTTTGTGTTAAATAAATGTTTTTATAATGAAAAAAAATATCTCAATATTCTTTTTATTAATATTATCAAAACAAAGATTTGTATTTGAAATTAACCTCATTATCAACAATTTTTTTTATTAAAAAATGTATTAGGCAGAAGTTGTCACTCTGTAGAAATACAAAATATTTTTTCGTAGATCAACCAGATAGATAAGCTGTCCCGAACCTCCTTAAGACTGATTAGTAATAATAATTGCTTGAGGGGTCAGATTTTTTTGGAAGCCTACTTTTTTTTTAATTATTAACTATAATACAACTAAATATAAATACATACAAATGTGATCACAGCAAAATACAAAAGCTAATGTATTAATAAGGGGATAATAGGTTTGACAGTCTAGTTAATTAGTTATTCATAAATGTAAAAATAAAAAGTTATTTGTAGCCAACAGAGTATAACAAAAGCACTAGTGTAAAATTCCAACTCTATTTCTTGAAAAATCGTTTTTGTGTTAAATAAAAGTTTTCTCAATATTATTTTTATTAATATTATCAAAACAAAGATTTTTATTCGAAATTAACCCCATTATTAACAATTTTTTTTATTAAAACATTTAGTAGGCAGAAGTTGTCACTTTGCATAAATACAATTGATTTTTCGTAGATCAACCAGATAGATAAGCTGTCTCGAACTCCCTTAAGATCTCTTACCGTTCATTTAATTTTTTTTTAAAGATTTTTTATATAAAAAAATCTACATCTCTAAGTAAAACCCCATTTAAGTTTTTAATAATACCCCTTTTAAAAGTAATAGCTCTTAGTTAATTTATTCGTCTAACTTAATTGAGTTACACGAAACAAATTAGCTTTCTATTTAAAGTCAAGTGCGAAGAAAGGAAGTACCTTGTATTTCTACCTATATGTATATGTAAATTAAAAGAGTAATTAATTTTTCGAACAGATTGATTATAGGAAACCCTCGAAGGGTGCATGAAGCCAATGTTTGTCCAATGTTTCCGAGTCACGATTCGTTGAGGAACATGGGGAAGCCGGAGCTTGGACCATGTTCCCTGGTACGTTCAATTCAATTTACGTGAAGTGATTGATCGTGAGGGTGATGTTTTAATTTGAGAACTCTAGTTCGTTGTTAAAGAGTAATTAGTTCATCTCCCACGACGGACGGCCCTTAAAGCACCGTTATCACACCCTGGGCATTGGCCAGCCTCATCTCACCCTGTCTGTCTGCCAGGTGACTCACAGCCGCTGATGGATCACACCAATTTACAGCATTGGTTCTTTCTATGAATGAACGGGAAAAAAGAAACTAAATGAAATCCTTAATTATTGTTTTCGGAAGACGTTTTGACGGGCAACTTTCTCTTTATCATAACCGACAATTTTATAATCCGCCCTCTTGTCCATTATTTTTAAACCTCATTCCAAGGGCGGATCCAGGAATTTTTTGGTGGGGGGGGGAGAATATATATAAGGTGGCCGATGTATATAAGATCTCGAAAGTGTGTCGCGATCGAATTGTCCAAGCGGGCGGGGGGGGGGGGGGGGGGGGGGGCAGAGACGCCGCCCCCCCCACACACACATAGAACTTTATTTTCAATTTTAAAATTTAAAAAGAAAAATGTTTTTTTTTTTACAAATTTCATATCTCATATTTTAAGTTCATTTAAATAAAAAAAAAAAAAATTGTTATAAATTCCCTTTCGATTTGGCCGCCGTTTTTTTGGCCTCTTCGTGCGACGCACGTGTTGCACTCCCGCCAGGCACGGGACTGTATGGGGGGGGGGGTGGCGATCGTCCCTCCGCCCCCCCTGGATCCGCCCTTGCCTCATTCTATTATTTATTACAGACTAAAAGAGATTATTTGTAAAAAATAATATTTTTAAGTAATAGTAGGTAAATCAGGGTAAGTTGCAAAGTGCGTCATTGAAATTTCTGGGGGGGGGGGGGCGGCGTCTCTAATAGACTAACCGACTTAAGACACGATAAAAGAGAATTAAATTAAGGTAGTATTTCCACGAATGCAAAAATTCAAGAAGGCTTCGAAACTTGGAATATAATTAAAAGCATAATAAACACACTGTTAAAATTTGAAGACGAATTACCAACCAAACATGAAATAATTGCAATTAAAAATGCAATTTTTTACATTTGGTAGATTGACAAAGGGTGGAAAAATGATCATTATTTAATTTTTTTTCATTGAAGGACTTTCATCATTTTGATGAAAAACTAAAAATTGTTAGAATAGAGTAACTTAAAAAAAAATTGAAATTATTTACCTCGTAGTTTTGATAAAAATAAATAAAAAAAACTACATATTTGGGCGATTATTTTTACTAGAGGGCATATAATATCAATGACTCGGAAACGATCCATTCAGAAAGAGAATATAGTAGTGTAAAAAGTACAGTCACGTTAAAAAACATAACCTAAAATTTTAGCACCGTTCATATTTATAGAGTGTTTAGGAGTTTAAAACTTTTTGTGTGGATTGTCGCAAAGAACCTCCTTAAATAAAAAATAGGATAAAAATCATGTTCAAAAAGTATTAAATTTACTAAATAAGTTAACAATTATGGATTATTGTCCGGAAAATTTCTGTTTGGATGTGTCATGCATCTTCGATCAAACCGAATATTGACACGCACGTGTGATTAAAGAATTTATTAAGAAATCATTTATTATTAAAATTAATTTTCAAATAATAATGGGGGAGATCGATTTAAATTAGAGTATGCATCATGGGCTCCGGCAGGGGATGGAAGGGGGTGCACTTGCACATCCTTGTCATGTAAGAAAATACACAGATAAAGATTAAGAATTGATTAGAATTTGAGATTAACTTAAATGACATAACATAGATGTCTTATATTATATGCCTAACTATGTATAATTCTAAGGATGTACTATTATAAATTATATTTTAATAGTATATGCTAGTGTGTAGATGCAGATGCACCCCCATAAAAATAATCCTACTGGCGCCCATGAAAGATCTTTTAATTAATTATGGCTGAATAAAAGGCGAGGTCCTTTTTATGAAAGTGGTGGATTACTTTTATTATGAGACTATAGTTTCGAGGGCTTTGCCCTCTTCATCAGATATATTACAATTGATTCACAGGAATTGATGTTTGAAAGTGATTATTTACTCAGACCACGTGTAAAACTCACTTTTACACATCAATTCCAGTGAATCAATTGTAGAGTATGTCTTCTGCTGGAATTATAAATTTTTAATATGATTTATTTTCTTAGAAAGACGGACTGGTAAGCGAAATAAGTAGGTTATGATTAGAGACCGGATTCCTATACAATTGCATATCTTGTTTGCCGCCACATACGACCCAGGGGATCAATTATCTATCCGAATCATGCATCTAGGATACTCTGGGTTAAATTTTATACTGGATTAATTGAAAGTAATGGAAGGCAGCCCAGAGGTAGTGAGGAAAGAAAAAATTAACACATATAAAATAAGGTGTAATTTATTGGAATCCTTTCTCCTTTCCTTTCAAACCGACGTTTTGGAGGATTTTTTCCTCCTTCTTCAGGGTTATACTGGATATTTTTGCATATTTGAGTAATATTGCATAAAATTGCATATTTGAAGAATTTTCTATAAAATTTCATATTTTAAGGATTTTTTATCAAATATTGCATATTTCGCGCCAAATACAGATTTTTTAAAATAAAAGCTTGCTAATATAAAAAATAATAGCAATACAATACGCTCGTTTCTGTTAAATAAAATTATCTTCCCATCCTGTATTTTTTCTTTCACATTTTTTTAAAAATTATTATATTTATTATGTTGATATTATTAAAGAGCACCTATTTATTTCTTTGAGTTTAAAGATTTTATTAATATATTAAATATAATGAGAATTTTTTGAAATTTTTTACGAAATATAAGTGCATATTTGACACAGGTCTCTATAGCTTACTTTATCATTTTATTTTTTTCATAGCACTCCTTCAAATATATAGTCTTTTTGTCTTAAATTTTAATTTTTTAGTGCATAAAAAATTTATTTTGCCATCTTTTACTGCATATATTTGCATATTTCAACGTATTCTGCTTATTACATGCATATTTCAGCATTTTTAATTGCATATTTTGGCAGTTTTTACTGCATGAAAATCCGGTCTCTAGTTATAATGAAAGGAGTCCATAAATTATTTAAAATTTTATTCAATTTCCGATCTTTCGGAGACTTTTTTCTCTCCTTCTTCAGCGTATTGAATAGTTATTGATGGGTGAGTATAACTATTCAATACCTTGAAGAAGGAGAGAAAAAGTCTGCGAAACGTCGGAATTGAATAAAATTTTAAATAATTTATGGACTGCTTTTCATTATAACCTACTTATTATAAATTTTTAATTTATTTATAACGGGACTATAGTTTCGAGAGCTTTGTCCTCTTCATCAGTCTATTACAATTGATTCACAGGAATTAATTGTAATAGACTGATGAAGAGGAAAAACCCTCGAAACTATAGTCTCGTTATAAATTAATTAAACATTTATTATTCCAGGAGAAGACACCTTCTTTTATTGCCTCGTTTAATTTTATTCTACTCTCGACAAAACCAAATTTAAAATAAAGTAAAATTGAAGAGAAGAGTGAAAACATATTCAAATTTTGGTGATGAATCATACCAATTTTCAGCATTGGGTCTTTCTGAACAGAAAATAAAAAAATAAAAAATTCTTAATTATTGTTTTTTGGGACGTTTTGACGGGCAACTTTCTCTTGTTCAAAACCGACAATTTATTAATCCGCCCACCTGTCCATTACACTTGACCTCATTCTATTATTAAAAAATAATATTTTTAAATAAATATAGGTGAAAAATAAATCAAACCGAGAAACAATTAACTATTTTAAAAACTGGGTACATGGACGTCTAATTTTGGTGATTTGGCAATTTTTTTTATCAGCGAACGACTTAAGCAAAAAAACAGAAATTCCATATAAAATACTGTCTATTTTTATAAATGTGGATATATTATATTATTATTCATTTATATAAACTGTAATCCGCCCACCCGTCCATTACAATTAATCTCATTCTATTATTTATTACAGACTAAAAGAGATTAATTGTAAAATCAAATACTTTTAAATATGAATAGGGTAAATTCAATAAAGTAAAATTGAACAGAAGAGTAAAAACATGTTCAAGTCTCGGTAGCATATTTTGGTGATGGATACAAATTTGCATCCTTAGATCTTTCTATGAATGAAAGAAAAAAAAAGAAAAGAAAAATGAAATCCTTAATTATTGTTTTCGGGGACGTTTCGACGGGTAACTTTCACTTCATCATAACCGACAATTATATAATCCTGTCCATTACACTTAACCTCATTCTATTATTTATTACAGACTAAAATAAAGTCATGGTAAAAAAATATACTTTAAATAAGAATAGTTAAAAAATAAATCAAAATTGCAAGAAACAGTTAATCATTTTAAAGACTCGGCAAATTTTGGTGAAGTGGAAATTTTTGTCAGCTAATGATTAAGTGGGTTTCTAACTGTTTATCATTTTTATAAGAAAATTCTCAAATTTTTACCATCGAATCATTGATGCATTAAATATTTATTCCCGGATTTGAAGTTGATCGTCTGTCCAATTTAATAAATTATTGAAAATTGTCCTTTTAACATGGAAGTAAATGGACTGAGCTTTTAAAAGGGCTATAACTTCTTATTATATAAATTATACCATTTTCAAAATTTATACAGATCAATAATTCAACTTTTATCAATCGAATGATACATTTTTCAATAGATTTGACAGTTTAGTTAATTAGCTATTCATAAATTAAAAAAAAAAAAAAAGTTATTTGCAGCCAACAGAATATAACAAAAGCACTAGTGTAGAATTCCAACTCTATTTCTTGAAATTGATTTTGTGTTAAATAAATGTTTTTATAATGAGAAAAAATTTATCTGAATATTCTTTTTATTATTATTATTATCAAAACAAAGATTTTTATTCGAAATTAAACACATTATTAACAATTCTTTTATTAAAAAATTTATTAGGCAGAAGTTGTTACCCTGCAGAAATACAAAAGATTTTTTAGAAGATCAACCAGATAGATAAGCTGTCCCGAATCTCCTTTATCTAAAAAGCTGAAATTCGGTATAAATATATTGTTTGCTAAATTTCAGGTCATTATCTACAGCCTTTTGAGATATCTTCAACAATTCAATATTTTTTTACTGAGTTTTCTCTGAAGCGAGAAACAAATCAGGCTCTGATGGTTGCCTATTAACAGGCGTTTGAAAAATAAAATGGCATAAACTATTTATAAAAAGTTCTCATAAGTAACTACTTAATTAAATAAATAAAAGATAATAAATATTTGAAAGAAATCATAATTTTGAGATTTTGTTCTCTATCTCTAGAATAAATAGAATTTTTAATTTAAAAAATGTTTATCTTCTTCATCTTCATTTCGAATGTCTTGATTCTAATTATATTTAAAATTTTTGAAAATAAATACAAGTGATGCACAAAAGTTGCCGTGATTAATTAAATACCGATTAAGCCTAATCTAAAAGATAGGTTTAGTGCTTTTAGCCAAAATTCTATCTCTTCTTAATTCCCAAAAGCTAGCTCACAAATTAATTAATAGCAAGTGTTAAGAGACTTCTCAATTTGTAGCAAAATTTTAATTAAGTTTATGTCTTTAGTGGTTAGGTTTAAAATTTTTATATTAATTTATTTTTTTGTATATAGTTATTTAATTTACGAGTTGCGCACTGTTACTTCTTTCTCAGGTAATTTTTTACAGACTAAAATAGTCATGGTAAAAAATAACACTTTTAAATAAGAATAGTTAAAAAATAAATCAAAATTGCTAGAAATAGTCAAACATTTTAAATACTCGGTATAAACTCAGTGGGCAAATTTTGGTGAAGTGGCAATTTTTTTGTCATCTAATTATTTAAGCTAGAAAGCTGAAGTTCGGTATAAAATATTGTTTATATTATATAAACATGTATTCTTATTTCAGGTCATTATCTACAACCCTTTGAGATATCTTAAACAATTAAATATTTTTTTTCTGAGTTTTCTCTGAAGCGAGAAACAAACCTGGTTTTACTGGTTGCCTATTTACAGGCGTTTGAAAAATAAAATGGCATTACCTATAAAAAGTTATGATAACTAACTATTTAAGTGGATTTTGAAGAGGACGCCCAAAATTCAAAAAATAGAGATAATTTTAACCAAGGGGTGAACCGCGACCTAAAATCGTTTACACCTACTTCCACTTCCACTTTCATTTCCAATTAGATGACAATAGATTATCTAATGAATTCCAAAGTAATTCCAAATAATTCCAAAGACGGTATACACCTAATTCCAATCGCGGTTCACCCCTCGATTTAACTATCTTTTTTATTCAAAAGCCGAAGTTTCGGAGGTTCATTGAGAATTTTGAAAGCTCAGTGAAGTAACTACAATGTGACATACCCCTCTGTCTCCTCTCTCATTGGCAGTAACAATATTATATAGTATTTCATTCTCAACATAATATAGTGTTTTTAAATACAAAAAGATAGTTAAAATTATCTTTTTTTTAATTTTGGACTGTCTCATCAAAATCCACTCAATTCATTTATCAGTCTGTCTCCAAAAACTACTTCAATCTTAGTAACTACTTAATTAATAAAATAAAATAAAATAAATATTAGAAAGAATTAATAATTCTGAGATTATGCTTTCTATCTATAGGACAAATAGAATTTTTAATTTTAAAAATTTATAACTTCTAATACATTTCGAGTGTCTTTATTCGTAATTATAATTAAAATTTTTGAAAATAAAAACAAGTGATGCACAACATTTTATCTGAATAGAAATCAGATGAAGAAAATAAACGATAAATGATTCTAAAAGCCATTAGATTTATGATAATTATTTAACGAAAATCCTACCATTTTAATTGTTAATGAAGAGACAATTCCAAATTTTTTCTACAACCCCTATATCCATTAGTAGGTTTTACCGAATATGTTTTTACTATAAAATATTTATTTTGATTTCTGTTCACTCTGGATTAAAATAAAATCTATTCATTCTTTATTCCCTTTGAGCGAGCTTTTACTACTAATCCATTTTACTCTGTAATAAATAATAGAATGAGGCTAAGTGTAATAGACAAATGGGCGTATTATAAAAATGTCGGTTATGAAGAAGAGAAAGTTCCTCGTCGAAACGTCATAAATTGATAACATTTCTTCCTTTAGAACTAGCCGTTCTAATTAAAAATCGTCGCATAGCGATCCATTTAAATCTTATATTATTATGAGCTGACTTTTGGTTCTCAAGTTTGTATTAATAAGCTGATTGTATTAACAAAGGTTCAACATTGTACCTCAAATTGTTAGATGAAAAAAATGCCAAATACAGACAGAAAACCTAGTCTTAAAAAAGTTTCAAATTTTCCTCTTATTTTAATCAGGATTTCATCCAATAGTAAAATAGAACCCTGATATTAGTGTCTGTCCATTTGTTAGAGCTTTGTAAATCGGCTAAATAAGATACAAACTTGAAATTTACAATCTATATGTATTAACTTTCTTCAAAATAAAAAAATCCTATTTAAATTTTAACCAAATAATTATTTTAGGGATGGTCATTTTTTCTGGAGTCTAAAATAACTACTCGTAACTAATACTTTTCACTTTAAAATTACGATGAAATGAGAAATTTATTAGTTTTAATGATAAACAGTGGACTGGATGTGCCATCTATTAATATAATCAAGAAACAGAGTGCGAGCAAAAATATTTATTTTAATTATGGAGAACATACGCCATTTATTAATAAAACATGGAACGAAAGTAAGAAGTAATTAATATTTTGATACTAAATAAAAATAATCTAAAACATAAAGAAGAAAATAGACTTGGATTTATGATACATTATTTTATATAAAATAAATAAATAAATAAAGTATTATATGATTTTCTATATTAAAGCGTTTTATTATTATATGTTTACCGGCTGCGAAGCTTATTGTAAAAAAACACTGCACTCTGAGACCCCTATGGACCGGGGCTAGAATAGGTCCATAGTATCCTCTGCTTGTCGTAAAAGGCGACTAAAAGGGGTTGGAAGTGAACTACAAACTCACTCCATAAAAAAAGCTCCCAGTCATGGAAGCAAGCATTTGCTTCCACTCATCAGGGAGAAGAATACTAAGACCACTAGATAAAACAAAAATAATAAATTAAGATTCTAAGGAAAAAAAGAAGCACTATTCTTCTTTGAGAAGCTTCTCATATAAGAAACTTGGATTATATGTTTGCTTGGCTGCTTCGCAATTAATTGGTTGGGCAACGACGTCGTCTCAAGTTCAAGCCCCGTCGTTAATATTATTAATACCTGGAGGCACCGGGCGATGCTCGGTAACTTCTTCCTTCAGTTGAAACCTTTATTTTAAAATTATTTTTAATTTAAAATTCTGATAAAAAGGTCGATTTTTATTTGAGAGCCGTTTTCAAATTAAAAAAAATATAAATATATATAGTATTCGCCCACTGTACCCCCCCCCACCCCACTTGACCCCATCCCCGAAACCTCCCCTACCCCAGGATCCCTCACCACTGCACCCCACCTCCTGCACCTGTTTTGATTCAACCAAATGATTCATTTTTATTCATCCAATTGTTAATAAATAAAACCTATCAAAACGTGTTGTTTTTTCAAAAAATTGAGACCGGCTTATGCGAAATATATTTTTAAATAAATTCTTGATTATTTTTTATTCTATTAAATAAATAAAGTTCTTTATAAAAACAATTATAAAACGTTTATTAATAATTGAATTTAATGGAAGGCAGCCCAGAGGTAGTGAGGAAAGAAAAAATTAACACATATTAAATAAGGTGTAATTTATTGAAATCCTTCCTCCTTTCCTTTCAAACCGACGTTTCGGAGGATTTTTCCCTCCTTCTTCAGGGTTTCAATGGGTCAATGAATGAAACAAATAAAATGTTTCTTTCTTCTCTCCACAGTAGTGTTCAAGAACCTTCTTCATTTTTAACAAAGGCATAGAAAAACAATTTTTTTTTCTCCTTTTCTTAATTTCTTAAGGAGAATTATTATTAATTAAGAGAATTTCTTAAGAGAGAAAAAAAATTGTTTTTCTATTCCTTTGTTAAAAATGAAGAAGAGTTTTTGAACACTACTGTGGAGAGAAGAGAACGTCGGTTTGAAAGGAAAAGTGGAAGGATTTCAATAAATTACACCTTATTTAATATGTGTTAATTTTTTCTTTCCTCACTACCTCTGGGCTGCCTTCCATTACATTCAATTAAAGTTTCTACCAGTCCGTCTCTCTCCAGAGAAAATTTTGTTGCAAAAAAAAACGTTTATTAATATTTCTAACGTTTAGGGAGAACAAAATATGTTAAAATCCACAATCACAATACTTCTTGAAGGCCTTTTAGAACAATGAATTTAGGTAACCCATTGTCTGCCTGGGTTCAAAAGGAAAAGAGTAACCTTAAGAATGGGATTTGTCTATCTGAGAATAATTAATTTGATTACGAAAAAACCCATCAAAAACAATTTTGTCGAAGATAAGACCGTGACAGATCGAATTGTCACCCCAAAAACCCTCTAACCCGTGAATTTCATCAAAATCGGTATAGTCGTTTTCAAAATATAACTAAGATACAAACATATATACAAACAAATATATATATAAATAAATGTACAATTTTTGCTCGTTTAATAAGAGTAGATTTATTTATTTATTTTTAATTCTAGAAAATCTGAATTATTTTTTTAACTCCACAGTGTGATAGAAATTTATTTTTAAAACATTAATCATACTTTTGAAGACTTAAATTTGTTTTTATTATTTTGACATTATTTTGTTAATCTGACAAATAAATTACTATGGCCTTAACCATAGTAGGGATTCGAAAATCCATCTTAAAATTTTTAAAAATAGAAAATTTAATTATTGTTAATGATTATTATTAAATATTTCATCTTTGAGTGAGCTATTCTGTAAACGTACATGTTGAAATTTACCTAATTTTAAAACCACATACTTACAATATAATTATTTAATTTTTAAAAATATTTATAAAATATATACAAGAGCTAACACTACTAGTTCTATTTAAAAAACCAACAAATACCTGTCTTGACTTGCAGCTTCTTATTTCTACTAGAAAGCTAGAGATGGATTCGTCTATCCGTGGACTTTTTACAAAAATATTTCTCAATATAGAATATTAGCCATATTAGAGTAATACTATATACCTGTCTTAACTTGCAGCTTCTTAGATTATAAGTTAAAGCGAAAGAAGGATGCGTCTATCCGCGGACTTTTTACAAAAAATTTCTCAATTTCTTCTATGAAATCATTTTATTAAAATATTGCGGACTTTTTATAAATTGTTAAATAAAATTTAAGTTAAAAGTATTTTAAGGTAGGGGAAAATGTCAGCTACATCCAGTGAGCGCTGGAGTAATTTTAATGACTGAAAATTTTTCATTTTTTTTTGTGTGGGGGACTTATTCAGGATTAAAAATGATTCTCTCGTAGAGAAAAATCATCTGTAACCATGATTTTTTTTTCTATATTGGAATTTAAAAAACCAATCACTATATGGTTTAAATTGAAAGTTTCTTTTTACCGAGAGTAGCAGAATTTTTAGAAATTGAAGGAGACAAAAAAGACACACTCTTTTGTTATCTACTTCAACTATATGTATAAGGTTTTTTACATATTTTTACTTTCCCATATACAGGGTGAGGCTAAAAGATCTACCAGATTTTGAAGAGTTATAAAAAATGAAAAAATTTATAATAACTAGAAAAAAACTTAATATATTTTTGAAAAGAACAAAAAATAATTTTTGTTTTTTATGTGTTTTAAACATCAGACAAAAAAGGGCGGGAGAGGGGGGAGTCAAAAGGAAAATTCTAGCACTTTCGACCAAACTCAACCAAATTTTGTATATATATTCTGTAGCCCCCAAAAAGGCTAGAAATGCGAAAACTAACCACCCAAAATGGGAGGAGGGTCAAAAATGAAAATTCTAGCCCTTTTGTCCAAACTCAACCAAATTTTGTATAGATATTCTGTGGACCCCCAGAAGGGTAGAAATGCAAAAACTAACCAAATTTTGTATACATTGTTTGATCGAAAGGGCTAGAATTTTCATTTTTGACCCCCCCCCTTCTTTTCGTCTAATATAATATTTAAAACAAATTTAAAAAAACATTTATTATATGTTCTTTTCAGAAATATATTCATTTTTTTCAGTTAAATTTTTCATTTTTTATACCTCATCAAAATGTGGTAGATCTTTATGCCCACTCTGTATATTCTTCTATATCATGTAATGATAATGTTTTTCGTCAATTTACATTCTTATGATTGCTCAGTAGAGCGTCTGTCTGAGTGGGGGACTTTATGATATAGATATGATAGTGAGGCGACTATACTTTTTAGGTTCTTCCCAAAAAAGGACCTCAAACGCCCCAGTAATTGAGGTAAAACGATAAGAAGATCGACACTAAATAGCCCATTAGAGAAGAGCCGGCGCCATTCACTTTGTATCCAACATCACATTTGCCACTTCCGTTCGCACCAATTTTATTTTATATCGGTATTGACTATTTTCCAAGTTGGAAACAAGTTTATATTCGATTTACATAATACAACCTAAACAGCCCGAGAGCTTTCCATGCCTGGGAATAATCATTTTATTTGGCTTGTAACATCTTCCCAAATTTAATTTGTCTAGCGAGAGATTTATATTAAAATACATTTTAAAGGTTCATAAATATGTAATTTAAACGAGTGAGAATGACGATATACAGAGTGTGAGAAGGGCGTTTTACAAAGTAGGGAAATGGGCCTAAAAAGCCGTTAATAAGGCTCTTTTAACAAAAAGTGTGTTATTTGTATGTCTGTGCTTCACTGTGTAAAGGAGAGAAGGAGAAAACGAAAAAATATTAAAGCTAGTTACATTTTTGAAAATCGATTTCATGTGACATATCTAATTGACATATTTATATACATATATAAGTGGGATGGGTGCGAGGTAGATAAAAAATCATTGTTCCACTGAAATGTGAATTGTTTATTAATATATACAGTTATTTACACATAAGTTTTATATTAATTACCTGAAATGTGAAACTCGAAATTTCAGGTCCTTTACTTAGTTTTAACAATGATATTTATCTATAAGTATGATTTTATATAATATATATTAATTAAATTGTGTATTAACAATTGTATTTGACTTGAGCGTTTTAAACAGTCTCTCTATTATTATAAAATTGTTTATCATGAAGCATGCGAGTAGTTTTTTTATATAGTAAGTAGGTATTAGGCTTATTTTTTAATTTTTTAATTTACTCTTCTTAAAATGAAATAAATAAAGAGGTCGTGTCCTCTGCTTGATGCAATAAACATACACACCGGTTGGTGACTTTTCAACCAGAGGATTCTGTCCAAAAAAGTACCCTTCATTTTTTGAATTTTTATTTTAATCTTCGCTTTTTTTTGCAAATTTCATCAAATACGGCATCATTTTTGTTATTTTTCAAATTTAACATTAGATTTTTAAAAATATATTTTCGGATGCTTTGTGTGAGTGAGGGTAGGGAGTCAGAAATTAAATCTTGTGACTTAAGCTCCACAGTCCCTGAGATGGAAATCGAACATCTTCCTCAATGAATCAGGCTGTCCTAGAAGAAAATCATAAATTTCTCCTAATTCTATTGCTATAAGAAAGCTATATCTAGAGGACTCTTAGTTATTTCCGATCTTATATATTGAAAGTTTTTAGAAATGGATTAGTCTAAAGATTCCCAAATCATCTTTATTTATTTCTTTTTTTTGTATTATTATACTATTTAATAGTTCCTCAGCGAGAACAATTTTTATTCGACTTGTCTTTGACATGCTTGAACTGGAAGATATACCAGGCAGGGACTTCAAACCTTCTATCCGCGCCTTTTTCGAAAAAAATCATTTATTTTAATTGCCCCTTGAAACTATGCAACAATTTTATTTCATTTCGAGAGCCAATATATTTTTCAAAACAAAAAATGTTTTTTATAGAAATATTTGAAATTCCAGATAATAATTTAAAAATTTAAAAATCCTTCTAAAACTTTGAAGTCGATATTTATGAAAATACTCTAAATGTTTGACATTTTATGGATGCGCCGCATCCTCAGCATTCATGGAGCGCACGCCACTGATACACAGATATATATATATATATAATATACATATGTATATGCTATATTATTTATTTGTTTGAGACTATATTTTCTAAGACTTGGCCTTCATCATCAGTCTTTTTTTAATTATAAATATTATTTTTCATGGGGTCAGTATCGCGTGGATATTGAAAATGTTTGTTCTCACTCAGCAGACAAGCTTAGTTAAAACATCAAGCAGAGGACAACCTCTTTGTTTCTCTTTATGATTCTTCTACAACTTTGCTTCTCTCGGCAAAATAAAAACTTTTCAATTCAGAACTATTTGCTATACGAGTTCAAATTGCATTTCGTCCAATCGTTTGTTTTAGTTTAAATTTGATAATTTATAATATTTCTAATTACCTTTTTTGGCATGGAACCCCAAGTATTTAACACTCGGTCTCTATTAAATAATAAATCTACTTGAAAATCAAATGATTAATTATCTATAGCATATACCATATCTATTGTCAATCTGTTTCTACGCTAACCATATAAATTGTCAATCTAGCTTTTATTACTCGTAAATATATTGTTCATACAAGGTAGAGTTATTTGCTCAAAGGTCAACTTTACCTGAAAATCAAGTTAACATAAATTTAACGATTGGAACATAAAGTCTAAACTTATTATATCTTGAAAATACGGATATAACGCTCATGTACGATGTACTTTAATGTTCGACATTAAGTTTTTTAAGTATATCGAGTTTAATCCAAAAGTTGAAAAAAATCTCAATAAAATATTTTAAATTTTTTACTTATCGTAATCGATAAATACCTTATTTAATTCTAGCTGAGTTCAAAACATGCTGGTACTTAGGGTATATTTACAGGTACTATTTTTCATAGAAAATGCAAAACATATTTAATACAGGAAATAAAATGATGGTAACTTTTATAAATATGTAATCTCTCTGAAACTCTATTTTTACTTTTTTAAACGTCTGATGAACCCTTAATAAAATTGGCGAAACGTTGTACAAATCAATGTGAATTCCTTGATTTTTTGATTTCTTGTCCAAATATCTCCAAATGTACTTCATTTATATTTGATACTATTTATTAAGTTTGGCAATCGCTGCTTAATCTCTATTAATTTCACTAAAAATTTTCATTTTTTTACTTATTCCTGATTAAAAATGCTTAATACGTGGAAAAAATCTTTATCTAGCCTGAATTTATTCTTGGATTCTGATAACTATAGTATCTTTAAGACAGAAGGTTTCTAGTAAGTTCATTCTGGTGCTAAAATGTTCATATTTATAAATCATAGAACTGATTCTAGTTAAAGATTTGTAGCTTTAGTCTTTTGGATGAAAAATGTAAAAAAAAAAATCGAATCGATATATAGTATATATTATATACTTTCAAGCTATTGGAACTGTTTTACCTATTAGCAAAATTAAAGTACGCCCAAGTTTGAATTAATAAGCTACATATCCCTGAGCCAAATTTCAGATTTATAATGATCGAAAAAATTGCATTTTTTCCAAAATTTACTGACACCGGAATGTGTTTTGAAAAAGTTTTCACTTTTACTTTTAATTCCATATTTTCAAAGGGTATTTTTTTGGAACTTCTGAGCTAGGAAGTTTAAACTCTATAATTTATTGTGATTATTATTTTAAGAATGAAATAAAGGCTAACCCAAATAAATAAGAGTCAAAGATGATGAAATTTAAATAAATTTTATTAAATTTGAATAAGATATACCTAAGTTTACTGTTCTTTACTAAATATGTCGGACAATGTATTATTTTATCAAGAGCGATAATTTACATTCTTGATTAATTAACAGAACAATTGAAACAATTAATTATCATATTAAAATTAATGAAGGAAGGAAATGATAAGCAGTAGATGTGACAACCTTAGGTTAATGATTGAAGATATATTAGCTTTATTTTATTACCTGATGAAGATACGAAACTTTGTCTAATAGAAATTTCAGCATTATTGTTGTCTGAATTCCCAAGATCAGTATAATAACTAACCCTTTATGGAAATTCTAGTGTATTCCCAGTAGAGGCAGGCAGAAGCTTGCCAATAACATACATACATAACAAAGACAATATATTTATATTGTTTGAGTCTCTATATGATTTTCATTAAAAAAATTATCTGATATTTGTTTTGTTTGCTATTATTTTTATGATCCACGGATAGAAACCCATAGAAACAAAGGAGCGTTGAGATTATGTTTTTCTGCATCGTGTTGTATTGATCATGGACGTCAGGTGGGCTGATTTGATATTTGTTGTTTCGAATGAAAGAAAGCGAATTGCGTAGTTGAAAGGAATATTTCCATTTTAGGTATCCCAAAATAATTGAAATATATTCAATGGATTAAAAAATAAAAGCATATTGGATTTCAAACTTGAGACTAGTCAAATTTTTTTTATAATTCCTTCATTTTAAAATGAAGTAGGGGAGAGCCGGGCAAAGTGGTCACAGGGGCTTAGAGGGCCTCAGAGGTGCCGTATCGCACGTGGAACTCCCGAACTTGTTCCACTCAATGCTATCAGTCACTTTGAGAAGGCTGATCTGGTTAACGTGTCGTCTCTCGAAGTTATTACAATTTTTGCTGTTTTTGACCATCCTGATTTAAAGAAAGTACTCAGTTTGTGTATTTCTTACTATGAAACCAAATCACTTACAGTTTTTCAAGGAAATTGTTTTGAAAGGGAGGTACTTGACTACAAAATCCTGCTTTGGCGATCGATTAGTTCCATCGGGTCGTTAAGGAAGAACACCTGTTGTGTAATGGCGTCAATCCGGACAAAGTGGCCAACAGCTTTCCAACTTCTCAATAGCGTCTTAGACATCATTTTTTTTCCAAGTTATTTTGGCAAATGTGAACGTTTGTAACTTTTCTATAAATAAAATACATTATTTTCTAAACTATATTAAAACGCTTTCCCAATCGATCACAAACCCAAAGGTTGAAAATTATTTTTTCTTTACCCCGGGGCCCAACCACAACGAGGCAACATCGAAAGACAATTATAAATTAAATTAAATTAGATGTTCTCTAATTTAATTATTTTCAAAGTTTAAACCGTTTTTTATCACTTATTTTTGACTTAGAAGTTAAGTGGCCACTTTGTCCGGCCATTTGTAAAATCTTTGTAAATTTAATTTTTTCAGGTGCTTAACTTATTTCTAAGGTGATTGAAAATTTATTTTAGGTACAAGGATAGTTGAAGTATGTAACCACTAATTTTGATGTCTATATGTCGATTGCAAGTCAGTTTAAAAAATCAGCAAAACTTAGTTTGGCCACTTTGCCCGGCTCTTCCCTACTGAGAGAGCCCCAAAATGATCATCAGCGTTCACAAGTGATTTAATATAAAATAGTAAAAACATTCCACAAATTCAATTATTCTCTCTTTATTAACTACAAATAAGAATTGATACTTATCGCAAATATTTTGATAGATATACCATATAACCCTCCATTCATTCTTCAACCTTGTCTAAGTGACTTTTAACGATTTTATATTAATTTACTATTAGATTTAATAAATGATTGTTCACTGCTTTAATTTTGAATAGTCATGTGCTCATTTGTTAAGTAATACAGCATCAAGAACCCGTCGTTAATTTTTTCTTAATTCGCCCCTTAAGATCCCGAATAAATTAGGTCAGAGTAATAGATCAAAGATAATAGCATTAAGTTGGATAATAAATTGATATATCCGTTTAATTAATTATCTTGAAGGTATTTTGAATATTATTGCAAACTCGACAACCACTGAGGGAGGCCCAAGTTGATCAAAATGTTCACTATGGATTTTTACTGGAACGTTTCGCTCGTTTGTCTGGCTCGTAAAAATGCATAGGAAACATTCCGAGCAAGAAATTTGTAACCTAGCTTCTGTCGATCGTGTGTGGTTAGCCTAAAAAGTAACAAGAAAAATAGTAGCATGCATTTGTGTCGGAGTGCCTTGAATTATGCAACCCAAACTACATTCGTTTGCGCGCTGTCTCGCTCAGTTGATATATAGACAGCCTACGAGAGTCGGAAAAGAGAGGTATTCTTTTTCTTAGCGGATATATGTAAGAGATCCAAGAGGCCTGTTATTGTCGTGTTTGATAAATATTTTATTCTATTCTATTTTTATTTTATAGATTAAATGAAGATATGAAATAGTTGATCTGAAAATTCATTTTACTTTACCATACAGGGTATGGTCAAGTATTGTAATCGTGCATGAAAAAAGTGATTTTTTTTCGAAATAATCTCAAAAAACTGCTGAAACTATTTTGATTAAAAAAATTGAGCGAAACCATGTCATTTCGCTCTACAAAAAAGCTCTTATGAGTCAACATCGAAAAAAAATTATATTTTTTGAGATAATAATTGTTTTTTCAAAATGTCTGTTAGTCTGTTAGTATGTGCGTTACCAAATTTTTGTGGACGAGCTAGCTCAAAAACTAGAATGAATATCGAAACCAAATTTCACACGTTGTTTTGGTCCATTAAGATTAAGAGCTGATTAGATTTTGGTGCATATCGACCCAAAATTAAGGGTGTGAAGTGGGGGTTAAAAATTAAAAATCTAGGCCGTTTCAGTAAACTCAACCAAATTTTGTATACATAATCAGTGGGACCACAGAAGTCTAAAAATGCAAAAACTAACGGCTCAAAATGGGGGGTAGCTAACCCCTCCTTACATGATTATAAATAATTTTAGAGGCCAGGTTGTATGGTAAAGTCAAGTGTATGGCCACATCAGAACATGGCCATATGAACTCATCAGCTTATTTTGATTTATAAAAAGATAAATTTTGTTAAGCGAGAATGATATAGATTCTTGGTGAAATATATAAAATAAAGTAAAGAAAATATTATAACTCAATTATGGAATTCGTGGGGCGATTGATTGACCATTCAACAAGTAATGCACACACATCTATTTGTTAAGGAAACCTCGGTATGGGAGTTTCACTTGCACTTGTCCGCCTTTTGAGATTTTTCGTCAAATTCTATATCTGTGAATCACTAGTGATACGCGAGAATAAACTATTTGGGTAAATAAACACATAAACTTGATCCTTATGAAACAGACGCGAAAACAAATTTAAAATAAATTACTAACCATATTTTCAAAATAACTAAAAAGAAGAGTATTCAAAAAACTTCATTATCTATAATAGAATTAATCTCTAATTATATAACAAAACTCCTTTGATGTCAGAAAGTAAAGTAATAAACCACTTAGGGTTCGTAATTAATTTAATAGTATATTAAACTATTTTGTTGTATTTTGATGCCGATAAAGGGAGGAAACAAGATATGGCTTCTAATTAGCCCTTTCCGTGAACCGAATTAAAACCTAAACATTCCAAACGAAACGAAACTTTTCAACCTGTTAACTTGTTTCATCCCCGAAGCGAAATTTTTTTCATTGAATCTAGTTAATGGTCGGCTCTTTCGAAGAAGTTTTGATATTAAATATAACGTTAAGATAATTTATAATAAGTATTAAGACAACCGTCTCTCATTTAAAAAATATTTTCTTAAGAATTTGAAATTTTATTATTGAATTACCGGGAAAAGTGAAAACGTTATAAGCAACCTTCTTGTTCCTCTATCTTAGATCTTGCCATTAAGTCAAATTCTGTTTATTGTATTTGGGAATGTGTTTCTTTTCATTATTCTGGGCTGATACTCTATCAAATTCAATTCCATTTATTATTTACTTACTCATCCCTAAGATAATTTGTATAATATATTAACTATTCATTATAATTGAAGAACTAAGGCAAAGAACATTGTCAAGTTACGTTTATTTTTAATTTACATTTTAGCTACAAGAACATGTTAGTCAATTCTTTGTTCATTTGCTAAACCTTGAACATAAGCTGTTTTGATAAGATGAAGATATTATGTACTTGGTTATATCATTGAACAGATAAATTACAAGTTTCTCAAACTTTTAAATATAAGCTGTTTTGATAAGATGAAGATATTAATTACTGGATTATATCATTGAAAGATAAATTACCAGTTTCTCAAACTTTAAATATAAGCTGTTTTGATAAGATGAAGATATTACGTACTTGGTTATATCATTGAACGGATAAATTACCAGTTTCTCGAACTTTAAATATAAGCTGTTTTGATTAGATGAAGATATTACGTACTTGGTTATATCATTGAACGGATAAATTACCAGTTTCTCGAACTTTAAATATAAGCTGTTTTGATAAGATGAAGATATTACGTACTTGGTTATATCATTGAACGGATAAATTACCAGTTTCTCGAACTTTAAATATAAGCTGTTTGATAAGATGAAGATATTACGTACTTGGTTATATCAATGAACAGATAAATTACCAGTTTCTCAAACTATAAACATAAGCTGTTTTGATAAGATGAAGATATTACGTACTTGGTTATATCATTGAACAGATAAATTACCAGTTTCTCGAACTTAAAATATAAGCTGTTTTAATAAGATGAAGAAATTACGTACTTGGTTATATCACTGAACAGATAAATTACCAGTTTCTCAAACTTTAAATATAAGCTGTTTTGATAAGATGAAGTTGTTACATACTTGGTTATATCACTGAATAGATAAATTACCAGTTTCTCAAACTTTAAATATAAGCTGTTTTGATAAGATGAAGTTGTTACATACTTGGTTATATCATTGAAGAGATAAACTATAAGTTTCTTAAGTTTCAGCTATTTAAAACTTAACATGTTCATTCACTAAATCTTTCAAATATTAATAGGGTGGATACGCCTGTTGACCAGTGTATATTTTATCACTTCTGGTATCGAACTTGATAGCCACCCCCTAATTAATTCTCCACATTAATTCACTTTCGATATTTACTCTTCAACACAGCGACCGATGAAAATTCAGAGTTCTACAAATAATAATTCGCAAATGGAGTTAGAATTTACTGAGATTTACCACTTACTAATTCATATTTTATTGAAATCCAACATTCATTTAATCCCACAGTGTTAAATTTTAATTTCGAACGTTTTGTCGCAAATCGACTCATGCTGGAGAAGTAATTTGCTTAGAAGGTGTGGGGGCATTGAATGAGTTTTTAACAATGCAAACTTATTAATATTATCATTTTAAAACTATTTCTTATACTAGATAATCTGTAATAAGTGTTCTTCAAAAACAGATCTTATTCAATTCAGCTTCTTAGATTTATTGGCCAGCTCCTGTCAATGTCGTATAATATTTTATGGACTATAGCCTCTGCATTTTTAGTAAAGACAGAGGGTCACAGCTCTTACTATCTCCCTATAGTATTGTCAATCAAATTCAATTAAATGTGGATGTACGCAACACAAGTGAGATTATGAAGGCTCTAAAAATATTAACAATGTTTGGTGTCAAAAAACAAACAAAAAACTGTTCTTCATGATTCTTAACTTCACTGATCGGTGCTTTTTGATCATAACAAGGCCGTTTACACACATTACGCCTACTATTTATAATGAATTATAAAAAACGGAAAATTATGTTGATCTTGATGAAACTACAAGAACTCATAAAAAGGACTTAGTCGTTTTAAGTGAAAGTATCTAGTTATATTTAATAGATTATTTTAAATTGATTATTCGTACTCTGTTGTATTGGGAAGATTAAACACTTGCTTACTAAACAAATAAATAATTCCTGTCTTTAATATGTCTCACTATAAACCAACACCGCTTTCCCTAAACGTTATAAATATGAACTATTTGATTTATTTTACAAGCGAATTACTTGAAGTATTAATCCATATTTTTTGTAAAATTGGGCTTAGTTGGCGCCGCTTTGGAGAATTGATTTTTTTTTCTATCCTCTTGGCCTCGGGAATTAAATATCCATTTACCCAGTCGTCACAGTATTTGAAATTTCAAAGATTTAGAAAAAAATCGATGCTTCGAATGAATTCCTCTCCCTAGAAGTTATAAGAATAAGCGATTTGATGAATTAATTAGTTCTTATGATTTGTTTCCAATTTGAACTTAATATGTCTATGCTTGGAAGGGCTGTAGAATCTGCTAACATAATATCTGATCAAATATAATTTTTCTGATATATACTCTTTTGAGGTTTTATTGTTGACCAAAACGCCATGGTTTTGCTCAATTTTTTCTATCAAAGTTAAAGCCATTGAGATATTTCGTAAAAAATGAAACAAAAAAACATTTTTTTCAAACACGATTTCAATACTTGACCCAAGGGGTGAACCGCCATTGGAATTAGGTGTACACCGTCTGAATTATTTGGAATTACTTTCGAATTCATTAGATAATCTATTATCTTCTATTGTCTTCAACTTGGAAATGAAAGTGGAAGTAGGTGTACACGATTTTAGGTCGCGGTTCACCCCTCGAATTGACCATACCCTGTATGGTAAAGTAGAAAGGTAAAGGGCAGAAACTGTTCGATCGACTGAGCTAGTTAGGGCTGAAACTTCTAATAAAAAGCACATGTTGCCCAAGGAGCAACCACTTCAGAACAAACCCCGCCACATGTTGCTCAACTTCAGCAATCCATTATGTTTATGTTTGGGACATGTCAAGATATAAGCGTACACAATTTTACATAGACGATTCCTTTAGGCTCACAGAGTCATAAGTAAAGTGTTTTTACTCACTAACCAAGGTAGATGGTAAATGGAGCCACTGGGATGGCCAATCAGATGACAGCCACTGAATGTGCCTGTCATCTAATTGGCCATCCCAGTGGCTCCATTTACCATCTACCTTGCTAGGTGGTAAAAAGCATTTACTTTGCGACATACAACCGGGCCTTAGTATATGCCCTTGTAGTTAGACGTTTTCTAAACAAAACCCGCTTGCGATTTCGTGATTTCATTCTCCTCCTTATTTCACCAAGATTAGATATTTTATCATATCAGAATAACATAATTTTATGACTTTATGATGCACATCTTAATATAAAATATTTTATTATTACTATTATTCAATAGTAACCAGGTTGATAAAAAAATTCTCTCCTTAAAAACACGTACTTACGTATCTCGTTCGATCAGATGTTATTTTTAATATTAAATTAAATTAAAAAAAATCTCAGGTGCACTTTAAAGCGCTAACAAAAGCAAAAATATTTACCACCTTTAAATATTTACTATAGTCTTCGCGGCGAGATCAAAGTCTACCTTTAATGTTATAATCTTAATTGGATTCATTAAATGATGCCGTTTTATAGATTACCCTTTGAAAATATTTTCCCTCGTTTATTGTTGTATGAAAAGTATCCATATTAGACGTGTTTTACTAGTACATCTGGTATGTTAAAAACGAGAATAATATTCTATGGCCTTAATAGACTTGAAACTGTAAATTATCATTTTGAAGATATCATGGTTAGTTTGAAAATGTTGATATATTGAAGAGAAAAAAAATACTGCTTGGTAGTTACATTTTTTAGGGTTAGTATCATCATTTTGAATATTTTGTGGTTAGTTTGAATATTTAGTAGTTAGTTTGAAGATTTTGTGGTTAGTTTGAAAATTAGAATAATCTATAATAGCTAGCGCACATTGCTACTTACCATAATAAAGAATATATTTATTTGAAGATATTTTCTTTTGTTTGATTTTAATTGAATATTGTATTAGATCTTTTATTTAAGAGTCGAATTTTTCATGGACTAAGTAGATGCCAAGCGATATGATGCTACTTTTCTTAAAATATACATATTTTATTAGTTGAATAAAAGATTTCACTGTCGATGGTAACAGAATTGTTTTTTATTTTAGGTTAAAAATAAAATAAAATGAGAGTCTTCTGTTTTTAAATAAAATAATTTTTAATTATTTCTAGAGACTATAGTTTCGAAGGCATTGCCTTCATCATCAGTCTATCACAAATATTTCAAATTAGTTACAAATTAAGATTTATACATTGAAAATTTTGAAAAATATATAATGTCTTTTCTTCATGTTTCCTCTTGGGAGATTAGAATGTGTTTTACATTCTAATCTCCCAAGAGAAAACATGAAGAAAAAGACATTATATATTTTTCAAAATTTTCAATGTATAAATCTTAATTTGTAACTAATTTGAAATATTTGTGATAGATTGATGATGAAGGCAATGCCTTCGAAACTATAGTCTCTAGAAATAATTAAAAATTATTTCAATTAAAAAACAGAAGACTCTCATTTTATTTTATTTTTAACCTATACATATTTTATTCATTTAGAAACTTTTTTCTAAATATATATGTGGTTTGTTTGTTAGGGACTATAGTTTCAAAGGTTTTACCTTCATCCTCAAGTCTTTTTAATTAACCCTTTAACTGAGGATAAAATTTAGTGGTATATAAGCCACAGCCGCTATTTGATATTACCAAATATCAACAAAGCGTTTATAAGCCACACCCGCGTCTGGCTATAATTTTACTATGTGGTTTATAAACCACACCCGCAGTTAAAGGGTTAAAAATATTCTGTGATTTCTCATTGGTTCAAATACCCGATTAGATGTATCTAAATTCGTATCTTTTGAAATAGTAAGCTAGTCACTTGAAAAAGGAATTATATGTATAATGAATATAAACATAAATATTTATTTAAAGCATAAATAATTACCTCTTTTTGAAAATAAGATGTAATTTTTTCAAAAATACAACTCGCGGTAACAACCGAATTATTTATAAAAAGACTTTAGTTTTTAAGGTCTTAAATTCTTTGATAGGGGGACGACCCCTCTGATAATGCAATATAAAAATATTATACTAATATCAAATAATTTAAGACCTTAAAAACTAAATTCTTTTCATAAATACATATTTATATTTTTTATATAGTTTAGTTACATCAAGCAGAGAACAACCTCATTAATTTCACTTTATAAAGAAAAAAGCGAGGGGTGAACCGCGACATAAAATCGTGTACACCTACTTCCACTTCCACTTTCATTTCCATGTAGAAGACAATAGATGACAATAGATTATCTAATGAATTCCAAAGTAATTCCAAAGACTGTGTACACCTAATTCCAATCGCGGTTCACCCCTCGGAAATAAGTTTCTAAATGAATAAAATGTATGTATAATTTAAGAAAATTATCACTATATCGCTTATAAATATAGTCCATGAAGTATTCGACTCTTAAAAAAATCTAATGCAATATTCAATTAAAATTAAAACTACCCTTAAACGCATAAAAAAGTCAAAATTATAATTTTTTTTTTAAATAATACTTGACATTTCGGTTTTGATTCTCCTAGTCCTAGCTATTTGATCTTTCATTTGATTCAGCATTTCCCTAGACCTTAAAAACTAAATTCTTTTTATAAATAAATATTTATATTTGTCATATAGTTTAGTTACATCAAGCAGAGAACAACCTCATTAATTTCTCTTTATAAAGAAAAAAGCGAGGTGTGAACCGCGACCTAAAATCGTACACCTACTTCCACTTTAATTTCCAAGTAGAAGACAATAGATGACAAAAGATTATCTAATGAATTCCAAAGTAATTCCAAAGATTGTGTACACCTAATTCCAATCGCGGTTCACCCCTCGGAAAAAAGTTTCTAAATGAATAAAATATAGTATGCATAATTTACGAAAAGTATCTCCATATCGCTTATAAATATAGCCCATGAAGAATTCGACTCTTAAAAAAATCTAATGCAATATTCAATTAAAATTAAAACTACCCTTAAAGGCAAAAATTTTTTTTAATAATACTTGACATTTCGGTCTTGATTCCTCTAGTCCTAGCTATTTGTTCTTTCTTTCGATCCAGCATTTCCCTAACCAAAGTTGTTGCTCTGAGAATTGCCTATCTTGATCTTAGCTATTTAGTTAAATCTTGTTAATTGTTAAGGGTAAAACGAAAGAATTCAAAACCGCGCCGAGATCCTTATCCTGTTTTTAAATGTTAACCCAAACCACATGTGAAGGGTGCTTGAAGGGGATTTTTTTATTTTTTTAGCCAGAGGCCGTTTTGTGGGTGAAGACAATTTAATAGCCTACTTATTCAACACCAGTGTTTTTAGACCGCTAAGTGGCCGCCTATTCACAAATTGGACGGGACCATGGGAACTGAAGACAGTTTTCCGGAGATGAAACGTCAACGCTCTTCAAAAAGAAACGATGCTGGCTTACCGATCTCCGAATTCAGACGAATCTAAAATAAGGGGGTTAAAAACAACACCCAAAATGTAATTATAAATATGAATGGATGTGAAATCGAAGAACCTGCTGTCCGCCCAGGGCTATTAACTGATGGGCGACTCCTTTAACTATCTCTAATTTCATTCAAAAGTATCACCATAAAAGAATGAAAAGGATTTTGAATATAAAATGGGAAGCTTCGAGCTTTTTTCAATTAAAGTTTTTTTTTTATTCAACCGAATCATTCAACATGTTTCGTACTTGAACCAGTATTATTTTTTAACATAAAATCAATTTTAACGGATCTTGAATTTTTAGGGTCTCATTTGATTGCGAATTGATTATTGATATGGTTTCTATTGAAGTTAGAATAAAAAAATCCTTTGACTATAGAAGTCATACTTAACAATTATTTTTCATTATTTCGTTAGATTTTTGAATGAAGTGTTAATGAAAACTTAGGATTTTGTTAAAAACTATAATTATAGTGATAATTGATTTTCCGGAAATTTACTAGATAAATGTATTTGATATTTTACACTAGGTACTATAACACAAGTCTGTCCAAATCAGAAACAAATATATTGCTTGGATCGTTCAGTTTCTTTACTTATTTCTTCTCGTTATAATTTTTAATGCTTAACACCTCAAATACATATTGGTTTTTAAGGAATTTGGTATTGGTACTTGGTGAAACATTTTTTAAAACTATTGGATAAAAAATACATATATTTATGTATTGTATATTGTATATATTTAAAAATTCTATTTGGTCTCCAAGATATCCGAATAGATGCAATTTTTATAATTCGTAGCCAATAATACAAATGAAAATATTCTTTTAAATTTGGACTTTTTAATGATAGGTATAATGGTAGATGTAAGATGATTCAAAACCTCTAAGTCTGGGTAAATTATTGCATTCCTGAAAATGCTTTGCGACCTATTTCATAAAAGTGATTAGGTATTCTATAGGTTTAGATGGAAAGTAAAGTTCTGGCCAATCTCGGTGAGATATATTTATTTATTTCGTCTTCACGCCGACGTTTCGGATCCTCATTGGTATTCTTCTTCAGGGCAAATGCTCGTTAATAAATATTTCTTTTAATTGATTTGTAATTATGTTTATTAATTTCTGTAGTTAATTTGTATTGATGTTTCGTTGACCTAGCCACCGAGGACTTGTGCCTCTAAGCAGGTCGTGTAATAAAGATTTATTTATTTATTTAAATCTCTTAACGAATTCCTGTCATTTAATTCGAACGTATTTAGAATGATCGAACCCACTTGAATGCCTTAACACATAGTTTTATTATTATTATTTTTAATATGAAAATTTTGAGTGTCTTATCTTTTTGAAAAATGGATGGAATTTTTTTTTTCAAAAAAAGAACAACTTCCGGGTTTCATACCTGTATTTAATTATACCAGCAAGAAGCCCGGCTTCGTGATACAGAGTCCAATTCTTGTGAACGACTGTCCTTGTGGAACATTCCAGAATGTTCCCGAGGTTTCTAGAATCATCCAGAAAGTCTACGGTAGATAGAGTACACAGGGGACGGGGCCCGAAGAGGCGGAGTCATAAGTGGGCGAAACCGGACAAACCAAGTGAGTCCTTACTGCTTTATTATAAAGTATTGATCAGAATTTATATAAGGACAATTTTATCAAAGATCTTACAGATTATTATGTATATATTATATATCAGATGTCGAACCCGAGCGCCAACTTGCTATCCGGGTAGATAAAATTGTCCTTACATATAAATTATTATATTTTTATGAAAGAAAAAGTTCATTTAGAAGATGTAGCACTTATAGTTCTTAACAGATTCTCGGATTTCATAATAAAGGGAATGTCAAGGGATGAAATAGATACGAAAGTGAATCCATTAATATACTACAAATGATATGCTTATGAAGTATTCAAATAACAAGACTTTTTGTGGAATTCGATTCTGCGCTGTTTTGGAGTATTTAAAGGTAGTATAGGATACAAAATAAATAAAGGCAGAGAAGGAATTCCAGTCTCCAGAAGTTATAAGGATAAAGGAGTTGATGAATGAGCTGCTACGATTTGTTTCCAATTTGACCGCAGAGGATTTTTGGGTATCAGTACGCCAAGGCTTCCTCTGTTATGTGTTTCCAACTTAATCCACCTGCTAGCTGAATCCTATCTTTTGAAACGGAGCTTAAGCGTTTAAGGCTTATTGCTCTCTCTTATTTAAAATGATATATTGTTATGATGTTGCCTTTAATAAATCAAGCAATTTATTAAATAAGGCATTAGTCAATATCGGAAGTTCCATTCAATACATCGCTCTACCCATCGCATTTTATTCTAATGCCCAGCTTCCCAATAGAGGACTCCATGTTATTAAGATTCCATCAGGTGAGCGGTGGTAAAGATGTCAAAAGACAGGCCGGCTCGGAAAAAAATAACAAAGGTCACAAAGGGCCTTCCTCCCACGTATCGGCTTATGATAAGCAATCCTCTCGATACTTATCAATTAATTTACTGCATCAATGCACTAATCGCTAAATAGAATCCAATTCATAGTGGTTTGATAAAATCGCGCGTGCTTTATTTTTTTCCCCGATCGGTAAGCCTCTCGAATTAAATAAAACGCGGTTAAGAAGGGGTATTCTAATAAGAGGCTCTTCTCACCCTTGGACCCTTATCTCAGCCTAACCACCAGGCATTTTTTATTCATCCTCCTTAGCATTATAAATCGTGGTCCGACCTTCGTTCAATCTCACAGAGTAGTATTTATCAAAACCGATTTCGACCCTGGGTGGGGATTTATTTACCTACATCTAACACGTTTTAGTAATCTTTTAGATAGATAGACGTAAGCAACATTTAATCGGAATTATTTTAGAACATCTGTGACATCAACTGGAAGGGATGTTTAGAAAGAATGTGTTGTGGGTTCAAGTCACGCATCATTTAAAGGAAAATATTTCAACGTCGATTTCAATATTCCGTTGGATTTCAAATGCAAATCAAAACGAAAATGGTAGTTGAATAATCGGAAAATTAAATGGCACACAAGAGAATTCACTAGAATCGGAGGGAAAAGTGAAACATTTTCAAGCTCTTTTCAAAATTTTGAAATTTTTTGTCATCAAACGGTTTGAAAACTGAAAAATTTAATCTTTTTGGCCAAATTTAATCTCATTATCTATAAAAAGATTGTGTTTTACTGATTTTCTGTATATTTGATCTGCGAAAAAGTTATAAACTTATCAGTTATTTGTAATGATAATAAAATCATTTTAGAACGACCTTGCTACGAGATTCTCTTATCGAATTTTCGTGGATATCACAATCCACCCACAAACACAAATATTTAAGTTTACTATACTATTATATAGTTGTAGAATGCCCAAATCCCCATTATATACCTACGTATATACCTATATATTATGATATCGAAGCAAGAAGATGTTAATCTAACCTTGTATTATAAAATCCAACTAATATTCTTGATATGTGGATTAATTGCTACTTATTATTGTTATTATTATTATCATTTGGTTTGTCGATATTTTTCGCATTATGGTTTTTAAAAACATATAATGCTCAGTCCGACAGGAGGCGCTGAGTTCGTCAGTGTGTTGGTTTTTTGACTGGAATGTACATGGAGTCTATATAAGCTTGACCGACATGTGATTGGCTCAGTTAACTTATAATCGGAGTGGGTGCTCATACTTGAGAACGATCGTAGAATAAACCGATCGAAACGTCGTAGTTATATTGTATTAATGTTCGTGTTTAATAAATAATTATAATTAATTATGTGTGATTTAAATAAAAATTCAAACTTTAATCAAATTAATCACAAAAATAAAAGCTTCAACAGCTTCATTACTAATATATTTCGTTTAGTTATTTTATTTTAATATTGATTTGTTATTAATACAAACCAAGGGAAAGTAATATGGTTTGCACAACACACGCTCCGATTTTTCAATTACCGATGTTGTTCGGCTTGATAGGCGATGACAAATTCGCTCTTAACTAACGGTTATTTATCCTTTCAACTTCTCCCCGATTCGGATTCGGTTATCAGATGCTTTTTCAACTAGAGAATGGATCCGACCCTTTTAATTAGTATCATTGTAGAAAACCACAATAGGCCAATTATCAATATTTCATTCGATATTTAATTAAGAATTAATTAGAATAAATGGCACGTGGAAAAAAAGTTAATTCAATTTGCAAAGGAGCTGAATACAATCGGCAGGCAAGTCGGAATGGAATAAATTACACCGAGATTCATTTACCATTGGGAAGCACTTAAGATTAAATACCGGGAAGCTGATTAGGTATCTAAACCTGTAATTGAGAATAATAAAATTAAACAAGTATCGGAGTAAAAGATAAACACACACACGCCCTTTTAAATATATATAGGTATATAACTCAGATGTGCTTTCGTAGAAATAACTCTGGTATGGTATGGAAACCCGAGACGATGTCAGGTCGATAAAGTGATTATTTATTGTTTTAAAAAGAAAAAAAATGTTTTATTTGATCCTATATTTACAAAGATTAATAATTCTATAAAATGGCGCAAGAAATGAATTAGAGGAACTAGTAAAAAATTTTCAAAATTCGGTACGCTCTAGATTATTGAATTTTAGCGAAATAGGGATTTATTGTCAGCGAATAGTTTGTACTAGAAAGCTAAAACTTGGCAAAAAGTACAGCTTATTAATATACATTTTGTTTGCAATTTAGTTAAAATAATTTAGGGACTGATATTTATTTTATTTTATTTTTTATTTTCTGAATTTTTCAAGTGAAATTTCTGAAGCTAGAATGCCCAATATAATTAGTTTTGAAAATATGAACACTTTGGCAGCAGAACAAACCTTCTACGACTTTTCGTTCTTGAATTATCATGTATCAAAATCCAGATAGACACAAAAAAGAAAAAAATAATTTAACATTTTTTCTATGTCTCATGAATTTCTAATAAGCAAAAAAACAAAAAAAATTATAATTTTTTGTCCACATTTAAATTAACAAAATTAAATACTAACCGATTCATTGGGCAATTCGTTTATCTCTATGACTTCTAGAAATTGGAACTCGCTCATAATAATAACTTTCAGTCTTTTTAGAACCGCATCCACAGATACCTTCAAGATAGAGCTATAGGATTTTAAACTGACACTATCTAGACATCTAGAGACTAGATAGAACAAATAAAGTAAAGAAAATTTTTGAAATTTTTTTTAGAAAACATTTTAAAAATTTGAAATATAAAATACTAGGTAGGTTTCATACAAATAAATTTATGTGAAACCTACCTAGTATTTAAATTTTCAAAGTTTTTCTAAAAAAATTTTCAAAAATTTTCTTTACTTTATTTAAAATGTTTCACCAAGAACCTACAACATTCTCCCTTAACAAAAATAGAACAAATAATCCTAAATTATCGTTGATTTTGAAGAACCGGAAGTACCTATTTATTTTAAAAATTTTGTGGTTTTCTTATTTTATCAATAAAAGCGGTAGCGATTTTTTTTTAAAATTTGATATCAAATATTTTGAGTTCCTCAAATTCCGATTGTAATTGAGGGAGGGGACTCAATCCATGAAATTTCTTCTCCTTTTTACGATGCAAAGGTCCACTCAGGACTACAGAGTTGTACTTTTTTGGTGCAACTCCTTATATCAATATCATTATCCTATACTACTAAAGTTCATTTGTGCCTGCCTCTGTATGTACCTACCTATCTATGTACCTATGTCCGTCCCCCAACAAAAACAGTCCTCATGGTTACCAATTTAAATGAAATTATCTATATGAAGGGTCAAGAATGAAAAAGTCCAAAGCCACAAATTAACTTTTTTTCAGGAGAGCAAATTGAAAGTTTAAAAAAAATCTATAAATCACGATATTATACTACCACATTGACTATGATACTACCATCTATGACTTTTATTTTCCACTACTTTACCAGTATCTGCTACTTGTGTTTCCAATGCAAACTACATCAAAAAACAACTTTTGAAAAAAATGTGGCTTTGATCTTTATCATTTTAGCCCTTCATATATGTAAAATCAAGGTTTTGTCTGTACATTGGGGTGGCGGTGTGGGTGGGGGTGCTGGGTGGGTTTCGGTGGGGTGGGGGGAGAGTGAGGTTCGAGAGGTGGGGGTCCAAGGGTCGTCATGGTTACTAGTTTAAATGAAATTATCTCTATATATAAAATTAAGGTTTTGACTGTACATTGGGGTGGTGGGGTGGGTGGGGGTGCTGAGTGGGTTTCGGGGTGGAGGTTCAGGCGATGAGCCCCCAGGCTAGCAAGAGGGCCGCCGAAGGCGGACCTTGCAGCTAGTATACTATATATAAAGCTATGCACCCTTCACGATTTCAACATAAAAATAACTCACAGTAGGATTTTTTTAGTACTCTATAGTATCTGATTCGCCTAGCTCTAAATGGGAAGCTGATTTTTAATCAATCCCCTTCTTTGTTATCATTAAGCTTTACTCTTCCAGGATATTACAATGCATTGTTTCAGTCAGAAGTGCATCCATTTTAAGCTCTTTAGACAGTGGAATTCATTCACTTTCACTTTAATATTCATAAACAAATCCTCTCTCGACAAGGTTTTCTTTGTGTTATTTGTTAAAAGATGCCCTGTCTTTGTCTCAGCTATGTAAAAAATTTACCTATTTACAAATTCAGTGTTTAATTGAAATTTTCGAATAGATGTTAAAACTATTTGCTTCTCTCCGAAAACAAAGGCGGCCGCAACAAGGCATTCTTTCTCGTGGCATATTCGTGAAAGAATTCCTATCTCGTTGACGGCAAAACATGGATTTAATATGAAGATACAAAATTAGAAAGCACCATAAATCACCGAAATTATAAGCGTCATTTTTTTACGAACTTGTTCATTTCGAACTAATCAGATGATTTTTAATGAAGTTGTTAATTTAATTTTCAATTGAAAAATGATGTGTTTGGACGAACACGAGAATTCGAGAATTGTTGTAGAATAAAATTAATATTCGATATTAATTACATATTCCGAATATAATTAACAACTCGAAAAAAAATTCATTTCTTAGCCATTTATCATAAAAAGGATTTTGACGACCTTGTAGGATTTTCACTCAACTTTTTTACTTTCTCTTACTTGATTTTATTCAGGAAGAATTGTGTAGTCGCAACCAAGTAAACATATATACACTTTACGCTCGATCTGAGTGTAGCAAAACGGCCTGGTTTCCATTGGGAATTGCCTCTCCCTAAATAAGTTCTTTGACTTCTTAATAATAAAAATTTGGAACCCATATATATTTCATTCATGCATGGGATGCATACGCCTCCTCTGATGCAATTTTTAAACAGTTCATAAAAATTTGTTGAGGAATTACAATTAAAATCCTAATCAGAATTCTAAACAATATAATTTTTGGCAGATTTTAAATAAAATAGAATCGCAATTGATTCTAAAATAAGAGAGAAAAACATTTTTAATTACTTCGCTTGACAATCATCAACTAATAAACATATCAATTAAACAATAAAATGTCAATTTCAAAGCTTAGAATTGTTTGAATTCAATTATATATTATTTAACTGAATTTTGAATAAAAACTTGCAATTCAATTAGGTACACATTGCTATTTGCTTGGTGTAATTCTTAAAGTCAATTTATAATGATTTCTTATCAAGGGATGCATGTCCTAGATCATTTAAAAGGCCTATTTTCCGAGCCTCGTCTCTATGAGCTCCTTAGCTCAATAGGTAGGTTAAGTGAGCATTACTAGAGTAATTAAATACGGATTAATTTTTAATTTAATTATTCAGACTCATTCTGGTTCGATCCCAAGCCATGCATAATAGCTATTACCTTATTATTTTCATATATATAATAAATTTTTTTTCAAATTATTTTTAAAAGATTGATTTGCTTAATTATTATTTCAAATCCATTGCCACAAGTATTTGAATTTTTCAATTAAATTTTAATTAAAATATATATTTTAACTGCTGAGCAGGCGAACCTTTCGGACATATAAATGTCTACACTTTGCGTGCTTTACGTATATTACCCATGATTTCATGATTGCCTACGATGTCGGCAACCTTGAGTACACTTATTTAGTTGAGTTGTATTTTCTGATTTCTACGTTAAATTAAACCATAAGAATAATTTTTAAATCAAGTGCTAAAAAGACACTTTTCTAATATCTGTTGAATTACTTAAAAAAAAGTGTTACGAGTTATTATTGGTCGTGTGTTGTGTATAAATTTAAATCCGAAATAAAGGAAGGGGTGTAAATTAGGAATGTCGCGATGATTTCAAATAAGTGAGAATTTGAAAGTCGTGTGGTGACCTCACAAGTTGATTTAAATTTAATTCAAATTAACAAACGATAGTAGATGTGACAAGTTTAGACTCTTATAAGCGTTATTTTTTATGAACTTGTTCATTTCGAATTAATCACAAGATTTTTAATGATGTGCGAGAATCAGCGAGGGAATTCTGGAAAGCGAAGACGAGAATATAAATAAAATCATTCCCAGTTTATTATTTATGCATTTTCAAAGTTTGGTGAAAGTGAGAGTTGAACTTGAAATTTTAAACATTTAAAAATTTATTACTTAAAAAGCCTGACTGCCTATTACTTTCTTCAATTTATTTATTATTTATAATATGGTATATAATTTATGGAGAGATTATCTCCAGCTATTGTGAAAACAGTCTTCACCTTTGTAACATTCTACTAGTAATAATCAACACATAACTACGTTGTCTTACTACTAACTAAAAGCCCTATAAATCCTTTTCAAACCATACGAAGCAGTTTTATAATACACTAACTGAATAGCCCGGCATTTCTCTCAAAATCCCCTCCCCTTTATTTCAGAATCTAGTTATGAACAGATCACAAAATTTTGGTAATTAATTTTTTTAAATAATTTTTTTCTAATTAATAGATCTGCTGTAAAAAAATTGCTCCTCCCACTAATTATTTTATATGGAATATATCGTTACCCTTATATTAAAACAACGAACTTTTCTGTTTTTAAAAATAATTTTATAGCTGTTTTAAATTATAGGTACCTATGATTAAAAATAAATATTTAAAGAAAACTAGTGCAACTCCAATTATTTTTCTTCTCTCTTGTAGCTGCACGACTCTCCTTTAAATATTTTATCAAATAATCCTATTTTCAAAAAAAATTGCATAACTATAAAATTTTCTATAAAACAATATTTTTAATTGAAAAAAAATTAGTTTGCCCAGAGTAGCAGAGTTCTCATATAAAATTTATATATCAAGACTGATAATTAAGATCAAATCGTTGAAACTGTATTCTCTAAAAAACAAATTATATATATACCAAGGGTGGCCCCTAGATTCATGACTCACCCTCCACAATTTCATGAAAATTACCCTCACCCCCGCCATTTTATTCAGTTCTAAAGAATTTGAAGGGTTTTTTTATTACCTTTCTTTGAAGTTATAAGATTTGACAGATTATATTTTTAGGAAATATAGTAATACTAAAATGCAACAATTTTCAAACTCCCCCCCTGAAATTTCAATGACACATTCTGACATACCTTACCTCCCTGTGAGTACCTCTGGTATATACTTACACATATACGTATGTATATTTTTATTCATTATTTATAAGTTATATATTTATTAGAGTGCTCTTTATTTTGGTTATTTTCGAATATTTACGCAGACAGGGGCTCATGTGGTTATAAATAAATAAAATAAAATATCCCCCAAGTTTCAAGTCTATCTCAATTTTAACCTGGTGCTACACAGTGATTGGGTTTCCCATCTAAATAACATGGCGTTTTTGGCATTGCAACGATCAATTTTTTATTCTGACCAAAGTAATGGTTCAAAAAACTTGAAACTTTGTAGACTTTATTCTTATACAGTAATAGTAGCTATCACTCAGGGTTTTTAGATTTTTAGTTATTATAATTTTGGAGTCTATAACAAGATATTGCAGTATTTTATCTAGATGTAACTCCAAAATTGTAATAGCTAAAATTTTTTAAAAATTCTGAAGGATAGCTACTATTATAAGGATAAAGTCTACAAAGTTTCAAGTTTTTTGGACCATTACTTTGGTCGGAATAAAAAATTGATCGTTCAGTGCCAGGAACCATGTTATTTAGATGGGAAACTTAATCGCTGTGTAGCAATAGGTTAAAATTGAGATAGAGCCTTGAAACTTGGGGGATATTATTTTTTATTTATTTCTAACAATATGAGCCCTGTCAGCGTAAATATTCAAAAATATCCAAAATAAGGAGCACCTTAATGTTTATTTGGCTTAACCTGAGGACAACCACAATGATTTCTTCTTAAAACACTATTTTTACTTTATGCGTGTATTTAGACCCAATGTTTGAGTTTCATTTAATATGTTAATTCAATCACATTCTTGTCTAATCTCTGGAAAGTTTGTCAAAAATTGGATTGAAAAATCAGAAAATTTACGATATAATCATTTGTCTGAAAAAACTATTGTGTGTCTGTACTCTTGGGGCTCACTATTGTCTCAGTTAAGTTCGATATGTATTTATCTCGAATGGAATTTCTACATAGTATACAGAGAATTGTATTTTGTCGAAGGCATGTGCGCGTGCATAGGAGAGTGCTTGTCGCGATGAATATTTCACGATTTGTGCATTTCTCCAGGGAACTGAGTTTGCAAACAAGGAGACCACCTGGACAATAAATAATGCTATATAGAGACAAATCAATTCCCAGGACAATTTTTAAATAAGGTTGTCTTTTCTAATGCTTATTTTACAATTTTCTGAAAGGTATTTTAATTAGTGTAGATCTTTTTTTTTGGCTTTTACGCCTTTCTAGCCATATGCCAATTTGCGATACTACTTATTATTTTTTTTTTAAATTTGTCTCTACCCTAGGGTCGGATTTTATCCGTATTTGTCTCTACCATTTTAGCCGTATGCCTCGAGTTGGATTCGAACGCAGGCTGGCACGCTAACCTCTAGCCTAATCCGACCCCCCTACTGTAGATCTTGAAAAATGTATTAAAACATAATAAAGACTTATCAGTAGGTAATGAAGCTGTTTAAGCTTCTATTTTTGTGATTAATTTTATTGAGTTCAAATTTTATTAAAATCCAACACAATTAATTAGTCCCTGGAGCACCGAGCGATGCTCGGTAACTTTTGGCCCCTTAGGGCCGGTTGTATGTCGCAAAGTAAATGCTTTTTACCACTAACACTGGGTAGATGGTAAATGGAGGGACTGGGATGGCCAATCAGATGCCAGGCACTGTCAGTGGCCATCCCAGTCACTCCATTTACCATCTACCCAGTGTTAGTGGTAAAAAGCATTTACTTTGCGACATACAACGCCGTAAATAGCTTAAGTTTCAAATCGGATTAAAATTTATACACGACTAATAACTCATGAGACTTGATAAATTCACAAATTTTTATCGAAATCGTTATAGCCGTTTTCGAGAAACCCATTCTCTTTTTATATATACAAGAATTGCTCGTTTAATATAATAAGATAAGATAATTATGTGGGATTTTAATAAAATTTCAGCTCTTACTAATAAAGGCTTCTTATTCTTTAAGGACATTTTTTCCATTTTGTCCCAAAAAAAGAATCTTTATGACAAGTATTGTTTGTCTGTCCGTCAGACTGTTTCACGTTTGTAGCTTCCAAGCTATCAAAACTAGAAACTTGAATATAAAAGTCAAATGCCGATATTAGTAGCTTTAAAATTACTATAGAAAATCAAGAGAAATGGTCAACTACTAGATCCAAAATGTTATGGATTATTTTTATTCTTTCAGAAAAGGTGTTAAACTCCTTCGGGAATTGAGCCGAAATTCCAAAAAATATTATCCGATCACTTGGCTTTTTTACCGAGATGTAACCACATCTGACATATAGCACGCTGAAAATTTTTTTAATCAAAGAATCAATCTTTATTTGATTTACTTTATTAAAAAATTCCGTGGCAACTTGATTTTAAATCTTAACACACCGCCAAACCATATATTTTGAGAGCTTCAGTTTTTGAAAATTTTCAAAAATCAAATGGAAATGTAATGACTATTCTTGATTTGAATATAAAAGACAAATTTCTACTTTAAAATTACTATAAAAATAGTTTTTGGAGACTGATTGATAAGAGAATTAAGTGGATTCTGATGAGACAGTCCAAGGTTCAAAAACGAGAGATAATTATAACTATCTTTTGTATTCAAAACCGACGTTTCGGAGGTTTATTCCCTCCTCGGTTTTGAATAAAAAAGCTATATATTCTCATTATCTGTCTTTTTTGAACTTTGGACTGCCTAATCAAAATCCACTCAATTTACTATAGAAAATCAATAGAAATGGACAATTACTAGATTCGAGATGTTATGAATTATTTTTATTATGTCAGAAGGGTTATAACTTCTTGTAACATTTTGAGACTTAAATAAGGTAATCTAATCATTGGGCTTCAACAATTTCTTATTATTTATTTATTTTTATTTCATTTTTAATATAAAATGGAAAAGTATGTATGTATGTACATATGTTTGTATGCTCCAAACGATCTGATTGGCCAGTGCATAGCCAATGGCAAAGCGTTAAATATTTAGAACGATTCTGATTGGTCAGATAGTGATAGTGCTTAGCCAATGCGTTAAATAAATATTAAAAAGACATTTTTTGCCGTCTCGAGACGCCGAAGGCACGCCTAGAGCAGCTAGTTTTTAATACTTTATAATATCCAAAATGATTTTAAGAAAAAATGAATTTAGTTTATTATAACGAGTCAAATCATTACTAAAAATAAAGATGCAATTGAATTATTTAGTCAATCGTTTAAATGTGATGATAATCGATAATTTAATCCACTTTAGGTAGACGTAAAAAAAGTGTGTTTAAAAATTCATTTTTATGTTTTTTCCTTCTCTTCAATCAAACGCTCTCTTTACCTGCAATTTCACGGACTATTAAATTTCCGCAATATTCAGTGGTGAAATGAGATTTAACCATCAAATTAATTATTATATGTAATAAATATATAAACAAATAAAATTTACTATTTATTTGTGCATTTATAAATTGATGTGATAAAGATCATGTGATAGTTTAAGAGAATTTAATTTACCATTACAAATAGAGAAAGTAGACTATAAAATTCTATTTTAAAATAAAATCCTGTAATAAATTTTATAATGTTGGTTGAATGAATTGAATATTGGAATGCGAACAATTTTCAATCGGAAAGATTATCAATGCTTCAGTTGTTTTGAGTTATAAATGACGAGGAATTTCCGTTCAATTCATATTTTTTATCGAAAAAAATAAAGCATCTCTCTTCTGAAGAAAATATGTATGATATTAGAAGTTTACAATTTTAGACTGAAACAAATTAGATTGCTATTTTAAATGAGATATTTCGCTTAGAATATAAGTTGTTTTGACTTGCAATTTTGAAATCCTTTTCAAGTACTAATGTAATTAAATGTTGTATAGGTATTTAGAGGTGACTGTGGGTCAGTGGTCAGAGTTTCGGGCCGCTGTCCTGAAGTATGCTGGTTCGAGACTGAGTCTCAGCAGATATTTTCAGTCTCCTCCTCTTGGAAAGCAATGGAAAACTACCAAGAGTATAATTGCCTAGTCAACCTCTCCAAACTAGCCGTTCGGAACCGGCGTTAAAAAGTAGGTCCCGTATATCTGTGTAAAACAGCTAAACACACTCAGCACAGGTATATGTAGAGAGGAGCCGAAACGTCAGGGAGACCTGATATGGCACTTAAAGAAAATGTATTCTGATAAAATTTTATTGAAAATGGCTAATAATAATAATTTTTTATTGAAATGAGATTCTAAAGCTATTTTTTGAAAATTTAAAGTTCTAATGTTATTTTATCTTGAATCTTAATTTATTTTTTGTTTTATGAAAAAACAGTTTAATACACTCACGACATCTACTTTTTATATAGAAAATTTATTTATTTATCTATTTATTTTATTATTTTTCTACCTCTTTATTTGTGAGTAGTTTAGTTTTGCAAATCCCTAATAGTTATTGTCCAGGTTTTAAATGATCATTTTTTTTTACTATAAACATATACCCTTTCTTATTTTTTTCATTTACAATACAGGGTTTGATTATTTATTTATTTATTTATTTATTTATTAAAAACATTGTATCTGTAGGGCCATCTAGCTCCTTTAATGTACAATTTTCGGCCAATTCAATTACATAAATATTAATATAATACAAAACAAAAAAGAAAAAACTAATATAAAAGCGAGAAAAATTCAAAAGGTTTAAAACATTTGGTACATAATAATTAATTGAAACATAAATATTTGAAATACAATATATATAGAAGGAGAATAAAAAAAATAACAATACCAACATATAGGATACAAAATTAGAAAATAGAAATAAAATATTAAGTTAGGTGCTTGCGAAGTTCTGCCCTCGAATGCTTCATTAAGTATTGTAATTGTGCAAGAAAACTGTTTTTTCTTCGTTTTTTCGAAATATCTCAAAAATGGCTGAAACTATTTTGATTGAAAAAATTGAGCAAGACCATGGCGTTTTGGTCTACAAAAATGCCCTAATAAGTCAACACCAAAAAATTTATATTTTTTGAGATATTAACTGTTTTGTCAAAATGTCTGTTAATATGTACGTAACGTAGATTACCAGATTTTTGTGTACGCTCTAGCTCAAAAACTAGTTTGAATATCAAAACCAAATTTCAAATGTAGTTTCGGTGCATTGAGATTAAAATATGATTAGATTTTGATTATAATTGAACCCAAAATTAAGGGGGAGGGGGTGTTTAAATTTGAAATTATAAGATTTATTATACTAAAAAAAAGAAGAAAAAGGGCCTATTTTTCATTAAATAGAAAAAGTATTCTTGACCCCTATGGACCGGGGGTAGAATAGGTCCATAGTATCCCCTGCTTGTCGTAAAAGGCGACTAAAAGGGGTTGGGTGTAGGCAAACAAGCTCACTCCGTAAAAAAATTCCCTCTTTTGGAAACATACGCTTCCAGTAAACAAGAAGAAGTATATTAAGACACCTGGATAAAAAAAATAATAAATTAAAATTCTAAAGAGAAAAAAATATCCACCATCTTCAATGAGAAGTTTCTCATAAGAAGCTTGTATTATTATTATTGAGCATTTCTAGAGTAATTAAATACTGATTAATTTATTATTTATATTTATTTATTTACAGATCGACTGATCCTGGTTCGATCCCATTATCTGAAATATTTTTAAAAACAATTTTTTTTTAATATGATTTATTTTAAAACAATAAATAACATTTTTTTTAAATATATAAATATTCGAAATAACGAAATAATCGACCCTCCTCAAAATAACTACCCTATTTAAACTTTCTGATTTGATTGATTGATTTTTATGATTTTTGATTTTCAGTAAAATGAATACGTAAAACTTGTGTATTTCAAATTTGTATCTTATTTCGTTTACTATCTACAAAGCTCTGACAGATGGACAGAAATACAAACATTGTATATAAACTAATAAGAATCAGTATGAATGGAACCTTAAATCTCTAAATTTCTGGAATGCTTATTGTGGAAGCTCTTGAATTTTTATAGCCACTGAGCTGAAATTCGGTTCAAACATTCTTAATAATAATCACTTTTTTGCCAAATTTCTGCTTTCCAGCTAAAACAATTATCTGACAAACAAATGCAATTAAAAAGATGTTGTTTTGCTGAGTGTAGCAGACTTGTTGATTCATAAAGACAAATCAATGAGGTTGCCTTCTGATTCAATTAAATTAGGATATCCCTAAAAAATCAAAGTCTTTTTTCAACGCAAACCTTCTTAATCAAAACATTCTTAGTCAAAACAATTGAAAATTAAATTTCGTGTACGCCTGACCACGGCAACCTGTGCGGACTTGCAGCGAAACTTGTCAGTACTTGCAGGGGAACGCGAGCTGACATATCGATGTACTTGTCAACGCTTGCTATTTTGTTAGTAACCGCATTGTTTAGTTTTCAATAATTGTAAACTATGAGTTTATTTATTTACGAGCTTGTCGTGTGTGCCTTTGGCACGCCCTCGAAGCTCAGCCCTCCGGGCTGGTGCCCTGGCGGGCAGCGTCTCGGTCCTAAAATGTTATTCTTCTTAAAACACCACACTCCAAATGTATACCTGTAAACTCCCGAAAATACATAGTCTCTTAAAAGTTTTGCCTCATTTTCGTCCTAAGAATAACAAAATTTAGATTTTTAAAAAATTATAAAAAAATGGCAAATTATTAAAAAATAAACAAATAATATATAAAATATAAATCAAATAAGATGTGATTAATTTATTTTTCTGTGCGCAAAGAAAACGAATTGAATATTTAATTTTTGAGTGGTGAGGAGGGGGGGGGAGGAATAATTATCAATATATTTAATGTTTCTTAATTTAAAATCAATTGGAGTCTTTCATTTCAAATTACAATTACAATTATATTTCAAATTTGCCGCAAATATACCGACGGCATCATTCTCTGAGCGTTGTTACACATTAATCTAGGCTCTTATATATAGTATTTTTTAATTTTGTAAGCTGAGCTCAGATATCACGTGATTACTTCTGGTTTCAGCTATAATTATTTTATTTTTCAATATTTTTTAAAAGATACATAAGTACATATTGAATATTTTTTTAAAATTAAAATATTGATTAATAATTGACATTTTTGTCTCTGGAAAGGAAGATGAGAATAGGTAAAAAAAAACATATTTTTTCAAGTCAAACAACTAACAATTTATTATTTAATTTATATTTTACATTTTAATTAATTCCGTTTATTTATTTTAAGTGAATATTTCGTTACAGTGATGAATGGGAAAAATCCCCTCCTCGCTTGTTCGATCGTGCCTTATTTCTGATTCATTTTTAATTTTTCGCCGTCCAGTATAGCCGGTAAACCACTCAAATGTCAGGGAGAGAAGACCATTCTCAATGGGCGAGACGTTTGACGCCGAACGCTAATAAAATTAACGGCCTCAGAAAATTTATGACTCTGCAAAATACAATATGGTTGGAACAGGGAGGTTATCCCCGAAGGGGGTTTTGTCTAATTACATTTTTAAATCAATATCCCACTAAATCAGATGGACTTTCGTTTTTCAATTTCAATTCTTTTTTTTTTGCCATTTAGAAATCTGTCAAAAATAGAAAGGTATCCACCTTTTGGAACATATCATACAAGACAAGTATCAGACTAATTCGATTTGGAACGTTAATTGTGAGATGTTCAGGAAAATATAAAAATTTAATCGCTCTCACAGACAATCAAACTATCCAATGTCCTTTAGAACTTAATTACCTATAAGGAAAGCGGTGTGGGTTTTAAGTGAAACATGTTATCAATTTAATACTAATATATATAATTATGCTGGATATTGGGATCTTGGACTTGAGAAAATAATTAAATTTAGCTTTTAATTGTTTTCTCAAGTCCAAGATCCCAATATCCAGCCTAATTATTTTCAAAGCTGGACAATAACAACCCAAAAACTAATATACAGGGTGTTTCAGGAGGGATAGTAAATATTTTAGGAGGTGGTAGTATAGACGAATTGCAATAAAAAATGCCATATAACATGTGTCCAATTTTTATTGAGTACAGAGATATAGCTGAGTTCCATACATTTTCGTTTCGTATCTTGGTACACAGGTTGCTATGGGTTGCTATGGCCATATTTATCGAATGTCACCAGTAGAGTTTTGATGTTCATGTTGTGAAGTTGTGCTTTAGTTTACATTGAAGTTTTCATTGTGATTTGTTGGCCAAGTCTACTGTACTGTAGCTTGTACACATGCTGAGTTGCCGATATTGGGTTACATACTAACAGCTGTATCTCTGTACTCAATAAAAATTGGACACTTGTTATATGGAATTTTTTATTGCAATTCGTCTATACTACCACCTCCTAAAATATTTACAATTCCTCCTGAAACATCCTGTATATGAAAATGTGAGGTTTCACAGGAATAAAAAAAAACAGTTTTTGTAAAAAACTCAATATATTTCGGGCTATTCCCCATCTTCAGGAGTTGCATCAAACTAACTGGTCTAGGTAGTACATCAATTTATTTGAGATCCAATAACAGGGTGGGTGATGGAGGAGTGGAGAGAATTCAGGAGAACGATACACACAGGTATGTAACATATTGATATGAATTGCATGTGTGTAAGTGAATGAACTTTCTCTCTAGTACTAGAAACCACAAAGCGCAAACATTTGTAAACTTATATTTTCAAATATTATTTAAAATTTGATAGACAAATTAAATTGATTAGATGAGTTGATGGAAATATCAGGCAAAGTGGGATACATCGGGTTCAATAAAACTCCCAGAATAAGACGTTTCGTCCTAAATTTTATTGAGCCATCCTCAGTTATTGGGAATTGTACACACATTGCAATACCCACATGTGATCGAACCTAGTTTTGTCAACAATAAGAATTAAACTACATAAGTCAAGATTTTCCAAACATTATTTTTTTGTCGCCATCACTTACCCATAATCTGAGTAAAAACCATGCATGTCAGTACATTCCCGCCTCTTCAAACAGCACCACGAATTCGTTGGTCGTTCATTACTTAAACAACACAAGTCAGTGACTTAAGTTTGATTCCTGAAAAGTTCTGATTGTGTGGTTTTTGAAATGACAGATTCAATTTTAGCTTCATGTAGCTTATGTCGTGCTTGCGCCCAAAGTTCAGAGATGAATCAGAGATGTCATAAACTACATGAAACTAAAACTTTGATTGTTTGCAAAACTAGGTTCGATCACATGTGCTAATTGTAATATGTGTATAATTCCCAATTACTGAGGATGGCACAAAAAAATTTAAACAGAAACGTCTTATTCTAGGAGTTTTAGTGAACCGGTGAATCCCACTTTGCCTGATATCCCCATCAACAATGCAATTTCATCACCGCCACGATTAGGAACAACATTGATTAGATGATTTGAAAAAAAATTCCGACAAGAGATTGCAGAACTTTACGTGTATAAGTTAAAGTGTGTATTATAGATTGAAAAACAGAAATATCTTGGGAAAAATAAAAAATAAACGAAAGCCAAGAGATTCTTAATAATTAAGTAGGTTCTTCGAAAATGGGTCGGCAAATAATAAAACTACCTCCATCTCGAGATTAAAAGAAATCCCAGGGCACTTTAGTTAATTTTAAATCTTAACTTGGAAACTCGTCGAAAAGATTTTTTTTTGATTCAGTAGCACATGAAAATAACAAACATCTATATGATTTTTATCTCCAATTAAAAAAAAAAAAAAATATGGGATGTTGCTATCCTAGGAAGCTGACTTAAAGGCTAACAGTGCAAAATTTAAACCTAATCGGACAAAGGGTTTAAATTTTTTAAAACCCTTCCCCCCAAATTTCAACCAAAATCTATATAGCCTTTTTTTGGCTTTTCGGCCTTTCTAGTCATAATGCAATTTGCGATACTATTTATATTTTTTCTAAATTTGTCTCTACCCCCGGGGTTAGATTTTAGCTGGATGCCTCGAGTCGGATTCGAACCCGGGTCCCCTGGTTAGCAGGCTGCTACGCTACTACCTAACCTATATGACCCCCCTATATAGCCCTTAAAATCTCTATATATAAAATTTCGTTTTGATACTTTCATTGGTTTTTGAGCTAGAACACAAAATTTGGTAACACACTCTCACGCAGTCACTAAAGGCCGCTGCACACGAAGCTTGTTTTAATAATTTTTTATCTGCTTGTTCCCACTCACAATAATCTCAGGACTCAGGACTAAGCCGGAAAATCGAACATGTCCTATCTTTTAAATCAAGCAAGCTAGCCAGAAAGACAGCCAGCAGTGAAGTCATTTCGACCCCGACACCTGCAAACCAGAGCTCCCATCCCAAAAACACGTAGAGGAAAAAGCCTCATGTGCAGCGGGCTTAACAAACATTTTGAAAAATAATTAATATCTCCTAAAATATAAATTTTCCTATATTCACTATACAAAGCTTTATTGTATACAAAAACGCCGTGATTTTGCCAAATTTTTTTTATTCAAAGAGTTCACCCGTCTTAAGATATTTCGAAAATATGATGCAAAAGAACATAAACTCATAAAAAATTCGATTTTATGTCCCAATGTTTGTATTTCCAAAATGACGAAATCGGGATTTTCAACTTCAAAACATTCTTATGAAAAATGCGTAAATTGAAAATAAAATAACATTATATTAAGGGCTCGTAAACTGTTGTAGATAATGAGCTGCAATTTAGAACACATGTTTGTATCGAAAAAATTGACAAATTACCAAAATTTGCAAATAGTATTACTTCCAATTTAAATAAATTAATTTCAACTGCAAAGTTTTATTTTATCGCTTTTGCGAGGTCTATTTTAATTCATTTTGATTGTAATGCTGTGGCTCAATTAATGACTAGCTGAATTATATTGGGTTTGATATTTGGATTGATGATGGCTTCTGTATTTTCTAATGAGAGAAGATTTCAGTCATCCCAAAAGGAAGATGATCCAAGGTGAAAGGAATGGCTCTAATGAAGCATCAAATCGCCTCCAAATGATATCGATAGATGATGACATTTCAAGCGTGCAGTCCATTTCAAAGCCACTGCGCTTGGATATCCTAATAAATGGGCTCTCCTTTCTGGAATAACTTGGAACACCATTATTCCCAGCATAAATCAAATCTCCGGTTGATTTTCCAGCCACCCACTGGTTTTAATTCAATGAACCAGATTCCCTTCTCGGAAATCAGGTCTTTATGAGTGTGAATATCATTTCAAATAGGATTAGAATTTATATATTCTAAATTCTTCAGATAAATTGAGAATATATAAGTCTTAGGCCTGAAAGATTTATGATTGAAATGCTAATGGGTAAATGTCCAGGTGGATCTTTACATCCGGGAAATAGTTCATTTGTCCGATTTTCTGCTTTAAATTTAATTACATATTAAATACAGAGTTTCCCCCGGATATTATATGAAAAAGTTTTTTTTAAAGACTTCATTTTATGGGAAAAAGTTATTTTTCATAAAAACCCTTGGTCATTCTGAAGACAGTATTGTTTAAGAGGAATTCAATGAAGGTTTTTATTTCAATTTGAATTTTTATTTAAATCACACATAATTTATTATAATTATTTATAATATAAATAATACAATATAACTACGACGTTTCGGTCGACTTAATCTGCGATCGTTTTCAAGTATGAACACCACTTCGATTATAGGTTAACTGAGCCAATCACGTAAGCTTATATAGGCTCAAAGTACAGTTCATTCAAAAAAACCAACACACTGACGACCTCAGCGCCCCTGTCGGACTGAGCACTACATGTTTTTTAAGAACCATAAAGCGAAAAATATTGACAAATCAAATGATAATAATAATAACAATTAATCCACATTTCAAGGATATTATAGCTTACATAGTTGGATTTTATAATACAAGGTGGGGGGGTCAGATAGGCTAGGCGGTATTGTATCATCCTGCTAACCAAGGGGACCCGGGTTCGAATCGGACTCGAGACATTCGGCTAAAATCTGACCCCCGGGGTAGAGACAAAATTTAAAAAATATATAGTATCGTAAATTGGCTTATGGCTAGAAGAGCCGAAAAGCCAAAAAAAAAATAATAATACAAGGTACATCGTTTATATTATCTACATGAAGTTAATAACCCTGATATTTGTAAGTTGGCCCTGATATTTACAGGGCTTTTATTTTTATTTGATATAGACTATTGTTTCTAAGGCTTGATCTTTATCTCCAGTATTTCTTATAAATTTATGTTTGTTTTCTCTGCATAAGCAGCTTCGTATGGAGTAGTACATTTACAGCTTAATAGTATATCTATAAATTTCATTTATATGTTGTCAAAATCACGATAATTAGTGGCATCTATTTGTAGTATACTGAATTAAAAATTACATGTAATGGAACAGGGAATCTACCCCTCCAGACATCTGGTTTATCGAAGAAACAATTTCTATTCTCCCATAAGACCAATGAATTTAATAACACTCGGAATTATTATAAATTACTGTTTAAACATTTTTTGAAGTGAAACTTCTTTAGTGACGAATCTGTTTGATTTTTTTTTGTTACAATAAAGGGAAAATTACTCAATAGAGGGGAAATATTTTTTTTAAAACCCACATGACAAATAAAATTTATTAAAATTATGAAATTTAAATTATTATTTTAAAACCCACTAATAGTTCATGACAAATAAAATTTATTAAAATTAGGAAATCAAAATTATTTTGCCGTAGATGTTATTTTTATATAACGGCTAAATAAGTTTCACTTCCCCTTGAGCTTATGTGGATGATGTTTACACATATTTTTTTTTTAATAATATTAATAACATTTTTTTCATAAAATAATATCAAATTGTTTTCTATAATTAACCTAATCTGAGGTAACATTGCGTATATGTTCAATTTTAATTTTTTTCGAAAATTCGTTTATTGGTAAGTTTTTAATTAACAATTATCGACAGCAACATTTAATTGCGAAAACTTTTCTTGAGATGAATAATGTTAATATTAAAATCAATATAAAGCCAGATACTCTAATATGTATGGTATTTTTTCGATAAATAAATAAAAAAATAAATTAAAAAAAAATAGCTTTCGAATACTTTTAAATACATTTGGTATTCATAACTTTCAATCAATTCAGTAAATGCAAAGTATCGATAGATTTTTTTTTAGCATTTTCTATAGTTTCTAACCAATGCGTATAGTATATGCTTCGCTGAACTTGGATAAAGACTTTGCATCTTAATAATTTTTAGAGCTATTTATTTTATTTCCCTTCACGAAGCGATTTGCATTGGAGAATTTGTACCAACGACAAAGGAACACCTTGACCTCTACACTATTCGAGAATAACAATAGAATTTTTTCACAAGTATTTTTTTTAATATCATTGAAATATAAACACGAGAAATGTTTTAAAAGTACGCGGAAGGATTATTTTTTATTTTTATTTTATTATTTTTAACTAAAATAACAAAAAGAAAAAAGAACTATTCTCCTATAAAGGTGAATATGTTGATTTAATTTTTTTTTTTACATTCGCTCAAGGTAATTTAAAGAACTTTTAATTTAATCTACCTCCGCATAAATCTCTTAAATACCAGAACATCACATTTATTTAAAAAAATAAATAAACCTTAACAGTATAATAAAAGCGGTACGAAATGTAAAACGATTGCAACATTCTTTGGGCAGCGGCATTTCTATGATAGTTGAACTAATTCCATTCGGGAGAAGAAGAACAATAAAAATTATGGTTATTTTTATTCTAAGTTTATTCGGTTTTAAAATATGTTAGAAACCAACATGAAAAATAGCTATAATTAAATTTTTAGTGAAAACTTTTTTAGGACTTGGTACAATCTGGATTTTGGAGATATATCGATCGGCCAACGGTTCAACCTAAAAAATAAAGATAAAAGTAAATAAATATTTTATGAAATATTCATTTACTATGAGTTAGCTTTTCTAGGTCACTTGTTTCACGTTAAAAATTTAAAAAAGAGGTAAATTTTTTCACTATATATATTTCCGGCTTTCAACCCATCTTCAGGAAATTACTGAAAGTGAAGATGGGTTGAAAGCTCGAAATACTAAATATATTGAACAAATTTACCTCTTTTTTTTAATTTTTAACGTGAAACAAGTGACCTAGAAAACCTAACTCATAATAAATGAATATTTCATAAAATATTTATTTACTATTATCTTTATTAAAGATGTTTCACCTTGCACCCAACACCACAATCTCTATTAATTATCAACCTAAAAATTTGAATCTTGGCACAAAAGTACAGTTTATCAATACACTTTAGCTATAACTTTTAAAGAGCTTCCCACTTAAGATTTCAATTTTTTTGATTTGTAGCATTTTTTATTTGCTGATTCTGAAGCTAATAACCCTAAAATTAATCAATTCTTGGTTTTGAGAATAATAAAATTTGGTGCCAGAAAAGAGGATTTGTACAAAAGTCGACCTTTGGAAAAAAAAACGGTTTTCGAATTCTAATATTTTCGAAAAACCGGTTTTCGAATTTTTACAAAATATTAACAGGAAAAAAATTTATAGTATTTTTTTTTTTTTATATTTTATTTACTTACGTTCTTTAGTTATAATCCAAGCAAGAAAAAGTGATGCATAAAACTTGGTAAATTTTATGATAAACAGTTAAAATTTCTACTAAAGTCTATTTTTACTGATATAATACTTATTTTGCCTCGAAACGTCTGAAACTTCAAAATTTGATTTCTTTTAAAGTGAAATTACACAAAGATAGAAGTTTTTTTTTTGAATAAACCTCGAGATTATCTTATAGTGAATGCAAACATAATTTTCTAATATACTAGTATGTAAGAAGGGTTGTATTCACCCCTCTCGGGAATATAACCCGAGGGCCAATGACTTCTCATTCGAGGCAAAACCAACGTGATTAATAACACGTTTAAAATTTTTTTACTTAAATATTTATTATTATTATTATTTTTATTTATTATTCATTTATTGTCACCGGGAACAAAGCCCATTAAAAGTGTTATTAGGGTTAGTGAGGGAGCCGAGTTTTAGCCCGCCTAAATTTTATATGCTACCCAGGCTCGAACCCGGGCCTCCCGCTTGAACATTGTCATCAACGATACTGAGCGGGGCCAGCGCCTTAGCTCGGCTAACCCGACTCTCCACTTAAAGATTTAATCTTCATTATTAAAAAAAAATCACAATCAAGTAATTTTACATTGAAATATATGTCTAAGTCAGAAATGTTTGAGTGTATAGATTTTTGAAAATTTCTAAAAGACCACAAGCCTGTATTGATTTTTGGCACTCGTGCTCAATTTCCAATGAGGTATATAATACTAAAAACCCTTCAGACAGCTAATAAAAATCATTCCTAAGAGATGATTACAGTAGAAGATAATTTCGTGATTTTCTCTAAAATACTCGAATCTAGTTTTCACTTAAAATAAAACTTTTATATTTTGTATTTCTCTACTCTCTGCAAAGTACAGTTTTAATTTATTCAATTTTCTCCCTCAGACATGTCTGGATGAACTTTTTGACCTAAATAAATAAAAAGCTTATTTAGGAATAATTATTCGCTTTACATTTGAGCGAAATGTTTGAAAAACTATTTCTAATAACTGGAATGAAATTGATTAAAATGATAGAGACAGAGATAAAATGATTTTGATTATATTTATTACCTTCTGTTTTAGTTTAAAGCTTTTGCTACTCTTTTATTTTATTGCAAAACTACATTGGATGAATTTTGCAAATGGCAAATATTTCAGTCCGTTTTAGTTAAAAGCTCTTTTCACCAAAACTTTATCAATAGAACATGGATTAATTGTTAAAATAAAAGTTGAGTCTGGACGTTTTACTCTCTGACAGAATGATAAAAGACGTCAAAAAGCTAGATTCCACACAAGTTGCGAATTTCGATTAAATTTAATCATTTTGAAAGATTTGTTTTAAAAATATTCTTATCTCATTAAAGTAAATTAAATCAAATTAAATTGTTAAAAGTTTAAACAGTAAATCATCTATTCATCATGTAAAATGGGGTTAAATTGTTAATTAATTTTTTTTAATGAAGCCCCTAATTTTTACTATTAAAAAGATTGGAGTAATTTTTGGAGACGGACTCATAAGTGAAATTGAGTGGATATTAATTGAAAAGTTTTTGTTTTGCCGAGAGTAGCTTGATGCATCAAGCAGAGGATAACCTCTTTGTTTCTCTTTGTGAGTAGATTGATGAGGCAGTTCAATGTCGCATTGGATTTCCTTCAGTGACTTTTCAAAACCCCGAAGAAGGAAGGAATAGCCTCCGAAACGTCGGTTTATGAATTAAAATAGTATAAATAATTTTCTTTTTTGGGACTGCATCATCAATATCCATTCAATTTACTATTAAATACATATGTTTATTAATTAACTAAGATATATACAATTAAATATATCTATATGACAATTCGATCACTTACATCTGAAATCGTACAAAGTATGGGATTCCATTATGGAAGCACAGAAGTCATTGAATTGGATTTTAGGTTAATGCAGTAACGAACTGGAATTTTTATACTATAAGAACATATGTATAATAACGCATGATGCACAGAACTCTAAATCAATCTCATCTTAGAAACATGCTTGATACTCGCAGGATCATCTTTGTTTTCAAATTTGTATCCTAATTCTTTTTATTTCTTATATGGGTTCTTCGCCAAGGTCGTTGACTTTTTGTTACTCAACGAGTACCTAAAGAAAATAAAAGTAAAAATCGTGTCATCTGGATATTCGCTGGAATTCCGAAGTTGTAGATGAATCGGAATCTTCTGTCTCTCTTTATAACTTTCTCTTTTTATAAAAATCCATACTTACCACCCAAGAATAATAATCATCTGTCATTTATTTTAATCATCTCACCTGAGCCGAAACCGCTGCATCATCGAACGGACGGGTGCATTGCTAGAACGGCGGTCCGTTTGTTGTCACCATCCTGATCAGCTCCACGTTGGTCCTGGTGAAATGCAAGCATCATTGCACGATTTATTGATGACGCGGCAAGTTCCCGAAGGAATCCCACCAAGGATACACGTGTCAGGGCTTAATCCTTCGATTACTCCATACGGCCTTGGCACAGGGTCAGCTGGTGCGAGATAAAATGCTTGCTATAACGGGCTATCTTATCGGAAATTATTGGGCGGATGATTTATGGTCCAATAAAATGGACAGGACGGGACGGAAATTTCTGCAAGGTGGAGAAAGCGATGAAATTGATGAGAAGAATGGAATCATTATTCAATGTCTGGAAATAAAAAACAGCTCTTATGTAAAATCATACCAATGAGTTATTACAGCAAATAATAAAGACAAATCAATTAGGCTGTCCTCTGATTGCTGCAAATATTTATACTAAATATAAATAAATTTATATAAATTATTTATTTGTTTGAGACTATAGTTTCGAAGGTGTGACCTTAACTTCAGTCACTTCGATACCTACCTATTCGTATGAAAGAATTAGAATTTTAAATATAATTAATTTTTGATAAAACATAGGTCAGAACTCCTGAATACCAACATAGTTTCAAAGGAAATCACAAGAAGTTATCTTACTAGATCCGAATTATAATGGATAATTTTTAATTAAATGTCAGAAGGGTTGTGTCACCCCCTCGGAAATCGAATCCGAATGCCGAAATTAGCAATCTAGACTAATTGGGTGCCTGTGCGCTGAACCCCTCTAACGTATACCAATTGGTCTGAATTGATGATCTTGGCACTCGGGTTCTATTTCAGAAGGGGACCCTTCTGACTTATAACTCTATTAAACAAAATATTTTCCCCATAAACCTAACAATGAATTCCAGTAGAGTTTTATACGCTGTTTATCATGCAATTTTCCGATATTTTACAACACCCAGAGTTTTGAGATATTATCGGTCAAAATGACGAAAAAGGCCATTTTGACCTATTTTCGAGTCCGAATAAATATGAAACAGCAATATATTAAATCAAAATATTTTGTTGACATAATAGAAAACAGTTTCCTCTGATTTTCAAACTACTCTTGTTTTTAGCTCAATTAGAACTAAAAAACTAAGATCTTACTTTTGTATCTGTTTATTGTCTTAATCACGTAGTTTTAGTTTTTTAGTTATAACTCGAGTTCTAATTGAGATAAAAATAAGTGGTAATTTGAAAATCAAAGAGGAAGCTGTTTTCTATTACGTCAACAAACATATTGCCGTTTTTCGTCATTTTGACCGATAATATCTCAAAACTCTGACGTGTTGTAAAAAATCGTGAAATTGCATAATAATCAGCGTATAAAACTCTACTGGAATCCATTGTTAGGTTTACGGGGACAAATTTTTGTTTAATTTTTGTCGAGCAGTGTAATTAAAAATAATCCATTCCATCTAGTAGAGGACAACCTCTTGGGATTTACTTTGAAATTTAAAGTCTGAATCTATCGTCAATTAGAACTTTTATAACAGAAGTTAGTAATAGCTTCAACTTTTCAAATAATAGTAGCTAAAATTACTCTTTTAGCATCAATATTTCAATTTCTTTTTCGTACATTTGGAATGGTGTTACATTAAAAAGATACAATTCAACATCAGCAACAACAAAATAAATAATATATATATTAAATCGTGATTTGATAGAAACGTCATATCCCATCAAATTTCCTTCTCTTTTACTATCTCTCTCGTAGCAAGAAAAGAAATATATTGAATTCTTCGCATTGATTAAATCTATCGGAGTTTTTTTCCTATTCTCATTTTCATGCACCTATATATATATAAACTAGTAGGAGTAAAAAAAGAAGACGAAAAAAATATAATGGAACATAACATGTTGAAGAGGAAATACTCTCAAGTTTTGCTTTGGACAGAGTAAATCAAAGTGACAAAAGGGAAAAAAGTGAAGCTGACGTCTCTTTTGAAATTCCCACTATCTGATGGTCCATCATGCGAGTCGTTTGGCTTTGGCATCAGGTTTTTTCGACAGCGCGGTATCTCACGTACAGCCGCGTTTACTGTCGTTGTCCTTGGCAGTGGGTCAGCCGGCCTGTCGCCATTCCGTTTTCCTTTTCACTTTCAAGGACTCAGGACTTGGTATATACTTTTCCAACCAAGGGTCAATAACTATACAAGATCACAAGACAATACCCTCTGCTTATCGGGCCAGAGGATGTAAATTATTACTATAATTCAAGGGTCTTGGGACTCTTGGCTATTACTCAGAAAAAGATAAGGTCACTTAATAAGCGAGATTTGTATGTCTTGAAGGTAGACAAGCCTATTTTTGGGACTAAGAAACACCGCTGGGGCAAATTACTGCTCTGATGCTTTTAGAGAACTTAACTGTTACAGCAGCTACTTGGGAAGAAGAACAGGGATACGGATGCGTTACACTAGTTAACAAACTAACACCTCTCCTTAGTTAAGTAATTAAGGTATGAAAATTAATACGAAAACCAGTAAGTTAGTTTATTGTGCTTACAAATGTCTAAAACCTGGAGAAAAATCATTATTTGTTTTTTGTGTGTCTGTGTGGATTCCGATACCCACGATAATTAAAAAACAAATATTCGTAGAATGTTCATCGTGGGACCAAGATGGTTAAAATTGCAAAATGAAGAATTGTTTATATTTTGGGTTTTCTAGCTTCTAATTTCCGGTTCACAAATGCATAAAATCTTAGAAAGTTCATCCTGGTACCAAAATGTTTGTATTTCTAGAATAAAGAATCAGAATCGTCTATTTTTTGGGATTTCTAGTTTCATAACTTCTGGTTCATAAATGCGGAAAAGAAAATGAATTATCCTATGGTTAACTATCAAAAAAGCTGAAATTCTACGAGTATGTTCATATACATAAACTGCATCTCATTTCCAAGTTTCAACTTTATAGCTCAAATGGAAAAAATATTACCAAACCACTAAATTTGAGGACAGTGTAGATACTGAGTCTTGAAAAACTTTTCACTTTTTCTTTCAATTTATAATACTTTTACTAGTAAATATAAAAATGTAGAGATCATAAAATCGAGGATGGAAATAAAAGTAAATATCTATTCATATTTAAAAACCGATTTATTAAGCTTTTTTACTTTTAAACTTTGTAATATTAAAAAAAAAAATAGAATATTTTTTATCATAGAGATCCAAGAATAGGTATGTTTGTAACTACACTAATAAGCATTCGTAATACTTCTAGATAGTGAAATTTCCTTTGTCTTTTTTCTACAAACATTATTCAATTATTCAACGCCAGCTCTCTTTAAACTTTCTTGCCTAATGGGATTAAATAAAAAAAAATCTGTCCAGAAAAAGTGCAATCATGTAGTCTAGACTTTACACCAGCGTTTCCTAATCTTTTATTTATGCCTTGCCCCACCTAACCCTTTCTAAAATTATTTAGCAGCTACATAACATATGTTAACTAATCAATGTTTTTACAATATTCAAATTTAAAAGGGTGAAAATTAAAAAAAAAAATTGATTAAAAAGTTTCAAGGCTCGTTACTATGTGAATTAATAATTATAAATGATAATCAATTCGTTTTAATATTTTCGTACCTAGAGTCAAAAAGCCTTTCCTAATTATTTGAAATAAGAGCATGTTTTTTAAATCTAGGAACACGGCAGTGTGTCAGCTAAGTTCGGAAAAACGGACGAACCATTTCAAGCTACTTTCGACCCCCCCCCCCCCTATAACTCAAAAACTATTAGACTTAGACACTTGAAATTTTGCATGCCTAATAAGACCCAGTAGAATACTTAGAATCCCAAATTTCATGAATAAATCTAATATAGTTCTTGAGTTATTAAGCTCTGAAAAGTGCCATTTTTAACACTGACTTACATATTCAAAAACCTAAATAAAGTACTTTCGCTGATCCTAAAATGCTGAAATTTGGCATACTGGTAGAGTTTAGGCTATAATTAAAGAAAAAAATCGAAAAAGTGAAACTTTCCATTTTTAAGGACGTAAAATGAAGGAGTGAAATTGATTATAGGCGTAATTAACATATAGTAGAAATACAATCAAGCTAGAATTCTGAAATTTGGCATACTGCTAAAGCTTGGAACATTAATAAAGGAGGAAATTGAAAAACCTAAACTTTCCCTTCTTCGGGGTCCGAAATGAAGGGGTGAAATTTATGAAAAACCGACCGAGCTTTTAACAGATATTTTATGAGAAATATTAAATTATTATTAATATAAATGTTTAAATGTAATTATTTGGATAAATTAAATGATAAAACTTTTCAAAAATGAATGATATCTGACCAAAAACATAAATGTGAAAAAGGGGCCAAGTTCGGTACCAACGGCTTCGCCGACAAAAGAGTTGAGATCTAAACAGGTACCAAGTTCCATAGCAGTTGCTTAAATCATAGCTATAAGGATGAACAACGACCTTCAATTAATTTATAAGAAAATTTGTTACATTCTTTAATATTAAATTTATAACTTGGCAAGTTATAATAGTCAATAAATTACGTTTAACGTGATGATATTTAATACAAGCTTAACTAAATTGTTTGTAGTATAAAATAAGAATAACTAGATAAATTTTAAGCTTGTATTAAATATCATCACGCTAAACGTAATTTATTGACTATTTTAACTTGCAGAATTATAAATTTAATATCAAAGAACGTAACAAATTTTCTTTAAATCAATTGAAGATCGTAGCTCATCCCTATAGCTATGATTTAAGTAACTGCTATGGAAATTTGTATATATATATATATATATATAGTTTATCTTTAGGAGACGGACTGGTATAAATATGCAATTGGATGTTGATGAAGGCAATCCACGGTGGTTGTAAAAATAAGACTATAGAGGTTTTATTATTTTACATTTATTTGTTAAACCGACGTTTCGGAGATTTATTCTCTCCTTCTTCAGGGTAACAAAAAGTCAATGAAAGTAGTTCAAATCATAATTACTTCCTGTCTCCTTTTGACAATGCCAAAAAACATTATAAAATTTTTTCATCTCGAATAGAAATAAAAGTAAAAAGCAATTGACATATTAATCATCAATTGCTTTTTACTTTATTTCTATTCGAGATGAAAAATTTTTATAATGTTTTTTTGGCATTGTCAAAGGAGACAGGAAGTAATTATGATTTGAACTACTTTCATTGACTTTTTGTTACCCTGAAGAAGGAGAGAATAAATCTCCGAAACGTCGGTTTAACAAATAAATGTAAAATAATAAAACCTCTATAGTCTTATTTTTTTACAACCACCGTGGATTGCTTTCATCAACATCCAATTGCATATATATATATATATATATTTATGTTCAATTGGTTGTTTAATTAATAATTAATTAACGTTTCGCTGCCTTCTGAGGAGAAAATAAAAAAAATCGAGTGTTCAAATTTTCGCCTACTAAAAAAAATGTGCTTTTGAGAATTTTCCATTGAATATAATTCGGAGATATCTGGCCCGCTTGCTAATCTAATCGAGTAACGGGATTCTTTCGCTCGGTCATTTTCGCTTTAGTTGTTCTCGAGAATTCATCGGGACAACAGCAGAGGACACCTACACTCACCCAAAGGTAAACAGCCCTTAATATCTACCCCTATATTTTATATTTATTCTATTTCTATATATATATATATATATATATATATATATATAAAACCCAGCTGTTTGCAGTTTCAGTGAATTAATTATTTTAAATTACAAATATCTAAATCTCTAATCTCTATTTAATATTTTCTTACCTAGAATATAAATTTATAGTCACAGAAAATATGTTTTTTTTTTAAATTTTTGTCTGAATTTTAATGAAATCAAATAATTAATTAAAGAACTCGGGCTCGATTTTCGAGGGGGGTAAAACAACCTTATAAATATTTACAAAAATAATACATTCGATCTCTGGTCAGTAAATGACAACCTCTTGTCTTTTCTTAGAGATAATATAAGCAAATTAAACTCTTATAAAATTATATGGAGCTTATTTATTTCTAAACATTTCCAAGTTCTTTAATTAATTGTATATTTCCTCAATATATTAATGAGTATCCATTTAGTCCATTTAGTTTCTACCTATATAATAACGAGTATCCATTTAGCCCAAGTCCAATAGTCAAAAGGCCTTTCCTAGAATAATAGAAATTAATAAATTAATTTATACTTGTCTAAAACAGGTCTGGACTTGCATTGGAATCCTTGCCTTAGCTGCTATAGAGAAAGAGAGATCATTCTATCCGTGCCCTTATTCGTCGATTAAATACTTTTTTTATTTATTTTTGATGTAATACTAGAGGAACAACCATTCTACGTTGCATTTTAGGAATTATCCGAGAATACCCCTGTGGACCGGGGCTAGAATTGGTTCACAGTATCCGCTGTTTGTCGTTTTTTATTTAAACAATTTCGGAGATTTTTACTTCATTATTCTCCAGTGTAGCGTATCTTATTTCTAAGAGCAGATTTTTTTAATGAAATATTTAAGATTTCTGAAGAATTAACATAATAGCAATATTATTCGCATTGCTTAAATATGTTTCTAATTATTTACCAATTTGGCAGGGTTTGATAAAGACTTCAACTGCCAGCCAACTCCGATCGTTTATGTAGCTAGCTTGTTATAAAATCAAAACGAATTTTCTATATCCAATAGGATAATTAAGCCATAAGAAATAATAGATACAAATTTCTAATTAAAAAGCCTAATGATTAAGCTCAAACCTTCGAAACTCTAGTCTCTAATAAATAATTTAATGCTATATATTGAATTGTCTTTTGATCATTCTTGTGTTTAAACATTTCTAAACCGTGGAGAAAAATCATTATCAACCATGATTTCTTTGAAGGAGACAATAAAAGAGTGTGTCTTCTGCTGGAAGTATACATTTTATTTATTTATAACGAGACTATAGTTTCGAGAGCTTTTGCCCTCTTCATCAGTCTATTACAATGGATTCATAAATTAATTCCTGTGAATCCATTGTAATAGACTGATGAAGAGGGCAAAGCCCTCGAAACTATAGTCTCGTTATAAATAAATAAAATTTATACTTTCAGCAGAAGACACACTCTTTTATTGTCTCCTTCAATATATAAAAATTCTGCTACTCTCGGCAAAAACTTTAATTTTAACATGATTTCTTTTCTATCTATATATCTATATTTGTGTCTAGTGTTTACACCTTAACATAATAAAATTATGTGAGACTTAATATTTACTTATTAGATATATTAAGAAAACATAAAATAAATTGACTTGAAATATTAAATTAAATTTTATTTTTATAATTATTTTCCTATTTTTTTTTTTTATTTTTTTTTTTATTCTATTTTAAAGCTGCAGCAGCTAAATATGCATTTTTTTGTTGACTAAACTTACCATCGGCAAATTGGAATCTTTCATATTCAATTAGGAAAAGTCATTCCATTGCCCTTCGAATTTTGAATCTCTTCAAAATCCGAAACACTCAACGACCTTTATTTTAATTATATGGCATGGCTATATGTTTAAATTTAGAATCACTAGATCGCGAAATTAAGAAAACAAAAATTGAGTAAAATATTTAACGCGTTTACAGATGTCAGATAGGTTCGCATCACGCAGGTGAGCCAGATGGTCCGGATTGCTGTTACTGGCACTCGGGTTCGATTTCCGAGGGAGTGAAAAACAACCCCTCTGATATATAATTAAAAATATTTCATTCCATCGGATTTAATAGATGACACCATCTTATATTTTTTAAGATAAGTTGACTATACTGATCACTTTGATGATCCGAAAGCATCTTTTGGTTTTGGTAGGGGATTAATTTTTTGGAAGATTCGAGGTCCAGACTCCTTATAAATATTAAATTTGTTTCAAGAATAATGTGTTTCACAATTTTTTTAGATTGATCTGATTATTAAATGACAATTTCTTCTGAATCTTTTTCTTATGATTGATTATTTATATATCAGGGATCGTGGGTGTTTGTCAAATACACCGATCCATTCGATGTTAACTTCAATCCCAATCGAAGCCAATAGAAAATTCAAAACGCGTTTTATTCTTGACTATTGTTAGACTTATATTCGTTCCATTGATTCAAACTCGCGACAACAGCCAAACTTTGTTTCAAATTCAAAACACATGAGCAATAAAATATAATTCTAAGACAGATAAATTGTAAATCTGGATTATAAACTATCTTTCTAAGATTCCTCACTTGATTTAGGTGAAATTCAATTGATTTATAACGTAATTTTTGAACAGCCTGTTCTATGAATGTTTGAAAATAATTTATTTTAAGTTTTTTTTAAGATCATCCTTCTTCTTAATAAATAAAATAAAACGCGAAAGTGTGAGCACTTTCATTGAGAAAATATAATAAAATAAATGATTTCAATCTCCGAGAAGGTAAATACTACAACCCTTCTGTTTTGTAATAAAAATTATCCATAACAGCTTAGATTCATTAGACGACAATCTACCATGATTTCTTTACTAATTTTAAGTTCGCTACTAGAGGCAAATCGAACTTCTATATTCATTTGAGGAATTGTTATTCCATTGGCTTTTGAGTTTGGAAGTAATTCGAAATTCCCAACTATATTTTATGGCTATGTGTTTAAATTTAGAATCAGTAGATCGCGAAATTTTAAAAATGAAGATAAAATCTTTGAGTATATTTTTTACTTATTAATTGTCTTGCAGTTTCTCTTGCAGGATTGTCATTCGCTCAGTTTTTTTTTACACTCGGGCTCAATTCAAGAGGGGCTGAAAACAAATAAACTTTTGATATGTAATAAAATTATTCACAACAGCTCGGATTAAGCAGACGACAATCTTTCCTGATTTTTTACATAAAATAAACTCCCTGTAAAAGCTTCATTTGCGCGAAATACACGATTTTCAAACATTCAACACCACTTCACGATTGAATCAGAAACTCAACGAGCAAAGACATTCGCTAATTCGTTTACCCACTTCTAGATACTGGAACTCTCTTCCACTGTCCCTAATCTCGGCTAAATATAACCTCCAGTCTTTTAAGACACGAATCATAGATACCTTCAACTCCGACCAAATCCCTGAAATCTCTTATTCTTTTCACCATATAACTGTCCTGTGGATTACAGATTTAGTACGTTTTTGATGCAACCTCTTGTATCAATATCATTATAAACAACTTTGGTAATGCACGTAGTAACGTCTAACAGACATTTTGACAAAACAGTTATTATCTCGAAAAATATAATTTTTCTCGATGTTCACTTATTAGTGTTTTTTTGTAGACCGAAATGCTATGGTTTCGCCCAATTTTTTTAATCAAAATAGTTTCAGCCATTTTTGAGATATTTTGAAAAAAACGAAGCAAATAAACCACTTGTTTTCATGCACGATTACAATAGTTGATCATACCCTGTATGGTAAAGTAATATATCAACTACATGGCTTTTTCTTAGCTTAATAATAATCTTTATTTTAGTCATCCAAATCTAAAATTTATTATTATTTTCCAATAGAATATGTTAAACATAGAAATCTTTGATTCCGACGATTTGATGAAACTAGTAAATGTTAATAGAATAACAAACTTGCAAATTTTCAGACACACCAATATATGAGGCCCTCCATGAAGTGGATCAAATCCAAAATTGTAAAAATTTCGTTTATTGCGGATTAATACTTGTTAATCGTGTATATTTTCAGAAACATAGTGAATTAAGTCCCTGCTATTGTCATTTTTTAACAGATGACAATAGTTGTTTTTGGACCTGAAAAACTCTCATAAAATCTCCTTGCTAAACTGAATCAAGTCCAAAATTCCGATATACCACCACATATCAATGAATCATATCCAGTAAATTGTGAAGTAAAATTAAATCCTACCTTAATTATTGTTTTTGAATTTTCAAATTATACCCATATTTAAGGTAGCCTTCATACAAGAATAAAAAAATATCCTCTAAATCACTAGAGTTAATAAACTTTAACCTTGATTATCTTGAAACTATCATTTATGAACTTGATTCACTTTAGCTCTGAGTGCCTCATATCTTTACTTTGACATTTTCAAATGGGCTAAATGGTTATATACTATACACATTAAAGAAGTTATTTTCTTGATGCCCGGAACTCTAAGGGCCGGTTGTATGTCGCAAAGTAAATGCTTTTACCACTAACACAGGGTAGATGGTAAATGGAGGGATTGGCCATCGCAGTCCCTCCATTTACCATCTACCCTGTGTTAGTGGTAAAAAGCATTTACTTTGCGACATACAACCGGCCCTAAGACAATCCCATCTTAGAAACGACCTTGACACTAGGGGCTAGTTCAGTCATTCTTTGCTAAATTTCTCTTTAAAGAACTTCCACCTTATACTAAGCCTGGCTTCTCTTTTGAGATACATTATATATATACCATATATATATATATTTATATATAAATTTCAAACTTCTCAAAAGATACGACTTCTATCGTGAACTTTTTGTTCTCGACTTTTTGCTTAAACCGACTGACGCATGCGCTCTACAGCCTTGTTTATTTGCGTATCTTAAGCTGCCTATCTCCAAGGGGCTTAACGGAGGGTGTGCGTAAACTCTTGTACTAAAGATTATATATTTACATAAAAATTTAATTCTCTTTTGAATTTTTATTTAAATCCGAAAATCGTTAACTGCCATTACTTACGATAGAATTCAAATATATCTCTCTCTGTACTGAAATATTCGATTTCTGATTAGCCAAGTTAGCGAGTTACATTTTAATCTGATTAAACAATAAATAGTCTATATGGTATTATTATTGTTCCCTTTGATGGGTTAATAAACGATCGAAGATAAATTTTGATATTAGAAAGGAAATTAAAAGCGGGGGAAAGGACGGGTCTATCAAAATAAGGAATGAGAAGACGACGATGAAGAGGAGCTCGATTTATTTCTTTTGTCAAGATCTGAGATAAGTAAAAGCAGTCGAAATAATTAAGTTTATCTCAGAAATGATTTGATATTTTACTCAGTATGCTCGGCAGGCATTCGTTTGATGGGCGGACCACAATGTTGAATTCTCCGAATGTTTTTTCTTTGCTTATTCTTTTAAAAAAATGTTTGAAATCAATAAGGTCATCCTCTGCTTGTTGCAAATAATCAAATGTTTATATATGTTTCAGTAAAAACCCGTTTTTAGTAAGAACGGGTTCTTACTAGTTAAAACGTGTTTCACTGAATACCTTTGTGACTTTTTTACTTAGGGAAAGTGGTGTAGGTTTTAGGTGAAACATGATATTAAATAATTAAGTAAAGGGTGTGTAGTTTCACAGTGAATGAAATAAAACTCAAAGAGGTTTATACAAACTCAATATATTTCGGATTATTAGTCCATCATCAGGACTTTACAGGTTAAAAACTAATAATATTTGAACATGTGATCACAAAATATAACATCTAAATCATACGTACCAATATAACACAAGAAAAACATCAACATTTAATAATTGTTAAATGTTGATGTTTTTCTTGTGTTATATTGGTACGTATGATTTAGATGTTATATTTTGTGATCACATGTTCAATTATTATTAGTTTTTAACCTGTAAACTCCTGATGATGGACTAATAATCCGAAATATATTGAGTTTGTATAAACCTCTTTGAATTTTTTCATTCACTCTGAAACTACACACCCTTTACTTTATTAATTGCCTTTGTGACAACTAGAATTTACTGATATTGTTTGAGTTCGGTTCAAAGGTCTAGAATCTTCATTTTTGAACTTCCGCCTCATTTTGGGTGTTTATTTTCAAAATTTTACATCCTTATTAGAAGCAAAGTTTTTGTTTAAACATTTTTGAAAATAAACACCCAAAATGAGACGGAAGGTCAAAAATAAAGGTTCTAGATCCTTGGACCATAATCAATCAACATCAGTAAATTCTAGTTGCCACAAAGGTATTCAGTGAAACGCGTTTTAACTAGTAAGAGTCCGTTTATACTAAAACAGGTTTTTACTGCAATATATATATACCCTTAAGGAGTATAGCCAGTACGTTTCTTGCAAAGATGGAGGCTCGCAATTTTACTGTATCTCCTTTTAGGTGATTCCTTGGGATGCACACAACACGACTAAAAGTGGAAAGCTTGTAAATTTTTCAACACCCACAGTGTCTGAAAAAGTTCATCTCTCCCATAACAAACCAATAGATTTTTTGAGAACAAATCCTTTGAACTTTTCAAGGCTTAAAAGTCAAAATGTCATAATTAACATCGATAATTTTTTACAAAATTTTAATTTCCACATGATTGGTCCAATTTTAAAGAGTTTTCTAAAGTTAGATCGAAGTTAAAAGCATTTATGGATCCTGGTTTTTTGAGAAGAATATTTCTCTGCATTTAAATGTATTAAGAAATTGTTCACTTAACTTGTTTAATTAACTTTATTTCGAAAACTAGTGCATTGAACATAACCAAGGTTGTTGTTTTTTCATTGTTTTTTTTGACTTTACGGCCTTTCTAGCCATAATCCAATTTACGATACTTATTATTATTTTTTAAAAATTTGTCTCTACTCAGGGATTAGAATTTAGCCGGATGCCTCGAGGCGGATTCGAACCCGGTACCACTTGGTTAGCAGGCTGGTACGCTAACCCCCAGCCTAACCCGACCCAACCAAGGTTGTTGAAGAATTTAATATATACATTTGATTTGGTTTAAGTGGATATAAAGATCTTTACACAACATTTAAAATAGATTGTTAAAATTGCAAATTTGGCTTAGATAAGAAATTATGTTACGCTAAAGTTTTAATGAAAATTTGAAATATTTCATTAGTTATTTACATTAAAGGAAAAGCGCTTGAAACAAAAGTTCCGCCTTTTAACAGATGTTAAATGATATTAGACGAAGAAATGGCTTGCCCAGGCAAATAAAGTTTTTTAATCAGAAAGACTATAAAATATTTCAGTCGGTTTTTTGCCCGTTCAAATGCAAAAATATTCATAGTATACTAGCAGGTATATTTTAAAATATTGATAAAAGAAAAATTGAAAATTTCATATTCTCCAAAGTTCGAGGGCTATTTGTTACCTAATAGAAATTTATTAATTGAGATAATTTATTTCAATTTATATTAATTCAATTTATTATTAAACAATTTCAGTCCCAATAAATATTGCCCATATTCAATAGATTTTTTTTGTAAATTTTCTTTAAAAACTTATCACTTTTCAGTCATTTTCGTAACTTTCCCACAAAGACATATATTATTTGAATTTCAACAAGTAAAATATACAGAAAATATTTTATTTATTTATTTTTTGTGAAATGTTTTTAAAGTGAATTTCAGATAATATAATGTTGAAGCTTGATACACACTTTTTTTCAACCAGAAATTTCGAATCTAAAATACCTCAAATCTAATCTAAGCAGTTTTTCGTTTTAAAAATTCTAACAATTAAACACCGGAACAAACTTTCTATGACGTTCCGTGAAATTATTGTGGTTATCAAAATTGAGACACTCAGCCAGAGATAAACAGATATTAAAAATCATGATTTTAATGATTTTTTCTCTAGGTTTTAATCATTTCCAAATTCGATGAATAAAAATTGAAATTGAAAAAATTTTCTTGTCAAAAAGTAGCAGAGTTGTTGATTTTTAAGAGTAAATCAATGAGGGTGACCTCTGCTTGATGCAAATAAACATATATACCTACATATAAAAAAATATGTGGATATAATTGATTATATAAATAATCTGTAAGAATTGTGATTAAGGGAGTTCAAGAATGGTTATTTATCTGGTTGATCTTCGAAAAAATCTTTTGTATTTCTGCCGAGTGACAACGTCTGCCAACTAAATTTTTTTAATAAAAAAATTGTTAATAATAAGGTTAATTTCGAATAAAAATCTTTATTTTGATAATATTAATAAAAAGAATATTGAGATAAATTTTTTCTCGTTATAAAAACATTTACTTAACACAAAAACGATTTCAAGAAATAGAGTTGGAATTCTACACTAGTGCTTTTGTTAAATTCTGTTGACTGCAATTAACTTTTATATTTATGTATATCTAATTAACTAGACTGTCAAATCTATTGAAAAATGTATCATTCGATCCATAAAAGTTGAATTATTGATCTGTATAAATTTGTATAGAAGTCATAGGCCTTTTAAAAGCTCGGTCCATTTACTTCCATGTTAAAAGGACAATTTTCAATAATTTATTTTTCGGTAATGGGACAGTCGATCAACTTCAAATTTCGCGAATAAATATTTAATACATCAATGATTCGATGTTAAAAATTTGAGAATTTTCTTATAAAAATGATATATAGTCCCGAACCCCCTTAAGTTTGTAAGTCGGATTTAATACCTTTTAAAGCGAGCGATTTAAAAGCTTAAACTGCTTTATAGAAACCAGATTGTGAGTAAAAAAGATTCATTTTTTATGCCCTCCTTTGCTTTAGGTACTTATGGTATTCACCAACCATCTGACACCAAAGGCAAAATCTCAGCATACTTAGTCAATGTTGCAAGAAAGTCGACTTACACACTTGTTCACCATTCTTACAGAAATTATCATCTTATTTCCATTGCTATCTACATTTAGCAAATCTATTTGTTTAATAGCAATTTAAATAATAAGATGAAATAAATGCGAAAATGACTTGAGTAAGGTGAATTCATATGATAGGCCCAAAACCCTCCAGAGTTTTTTTTAATTACGATGAGTCTAAATTTGAGTACAATGCATATTAAATGCAAATTACATTCTTTTAAATATTAAATAAATTAATTTGATAAATGCTTTTGTTTTTCATTAAAATGTAAAGTCGCTCTCTAATGGCAGACATTTCCAGGAGAATTGTTCCCTGGCATTTCAGCTTTATATCTCTTTTTTCAACTTTTATCGTCCATTTATAATTGAATGTTATTATTATTATTATTAAATATGAAAAGGTTTTTCTCTTCTGACCTATAATAGGTCGGCTTAAGCCTTTTTCAATTTATCTACTTGAAGAGTTTCATTGAGATAATAGACTTTAAAGCGTCGATTTATAGTCGAATAATTAACGAGTCACGTTTAACCTGACAAAAAATTATTTAACATTTGTTTAGTTTTTCTTAAAAGTCATTGACCGTGAAGTCATGACGAAAACTAATTGGAGGGGACCAGAGGAGGCGTCTTGTGTTTGGACAACAATTTACGGGCACGTGTATTATTTTTTCTTCCGAGATTTTTTAAAAGAATTTCTTCTGTTTGGATTTGTTTTTACAAATGGGAATGTTAATGATGATATTCAATACTTTTTAGAAATGTAGCTGTTGAAGTTTTTATTTTTGTTATAAATTTTATTCATCATCATTGAATACACAGCCCTAAGACTGGTTTGACGCATCACCCGTCTCCACTCGGCTCTGTCCCCCTCCAGATGTTTTTTTTATTAAGAGTTGAAATTTTATTAAAATCACACATAATTAATTATAAGTAGGTTATAATGAAAGACTTAAAAATAAATAAATTATTTAAATTTTATTCAATTTCTAACGTTTCAAAGCTTGTGCGTTCTAGGGTTATTAAAATTGATTAAATAAATAGGGGGCGCTGAGCTCGTTGGTATACTGGGTTTTTGAGTGGACTGTACTAGCAACTTGACAATGACGTGGCTAATCCAGTTAATCTAAAATCGAAGTGGGTGCTCACTGGTCATACTTGAGAACGATCGCAGAATGGGTCGATCGAAACGTCGTAGATTGGTGTATTATTTGTTCGTGTTCAATAAAAAATTATAATTAATTATTTAATTTTATTTATTTTCTTAGAAAGTCGGACTGATAAGCGAAATAAGTAGGTTATAATGAAAGGCAGTCAATAAATCATTTAAATTTTATTCAATTTCCGACGTTTCGGAGACTTTTTTCTCCTTCTTCAGTGTATTGAATAGTTATTAATGGGTGAGTATAACTCGGTACCCATTTGTCTCTCCTATTTATTTTGTTCATGCTGATCATTTTGTGATATATTTATATTTTTTTTGTAATTTGAATTCATATTGTCAATTAATTTTAATAATTTTTTCCTTTTATTTTCTTAATGTTAAATGTAATTATTTTTTGTACTCTCTTGGTTGAATTTTGTAAGCAGATTTTTAATGTAATTTAATTTGTATCTTTTATGCTCCAGGAGAATATCATTCTCAGAGCAAAATAAAATCTATCTATCTATCTATTCAATACCCTGAAGAAGGAGAGAAAAGTCTCCGAAACGTCGGAAATTGAATAAGATTTGAATAATTTATGGACTGCCTTTCATTATAGCCTACTTATTTCGCTTACCAGTCCGTCTTTCTAAGAAAATAAATAAAATTAAATAATTAATTATAATTTTTATTGAACACGAACAAATAATACACTAATCTACGACGTTTCGATCGACTTATTCTGCGATCGTTCTCAAGTATGAGCAGTGAGCACCCACACCGATTTTAGATTAACTAGATTGACCACGTCATTGTCAAGTTCCTAGGAGTACAGTCCACTCAAAAACCAGTATACTAGCGCAGCACACCTACCCTTATTTATTTAATCAACTTTATTAACCTTAGAACACACAAGCTTTTTTACAAACACAAAGTCGCGTGCCGGGCCTGTCAGGCCCCACTATATATTTAATTGATTCAAAACACATTTTTCAATAATTATATTCATGTTGTTTTTTAATTTATATTAAGATTTATAAAAATAAATAATAAATCACTACTTTCTTTTACTGTTTTTGCTCTTTTAATACATAGAAAACCCCCGGGCCTGAGAGGCCTTTCTTGTGACTGTGTTTGTAAAATGGTTCCAAGAAAAAATTAGGTATATAAAATTTATTTTAGAAAGATCCTTTAAAAATATTTTTAATTGTCATAATGAAGGAATATTAAAAATTTTGAATTTATAGGACCTCTTTTCTGAAAGTTATTGAAAAGAAAAGGTGTGACCGGGCCTGGCGGGCCCTCTTTATGCGTTCTAAGATTTCGAAAGTATATAATAAGTTTTTTTTATTATTTAAAAAAATTCCTCTAAAAAGAAAAAACGTCTTGGATTCTGAAAATAAAATACTAAGATAGACTGATGGTTTATAAGGAACCAATACATATAAGGGTGAGCTTCAAACTCGTCCCATATCCGAGAAGAATTTATCAATAGAACTGAGAAACAAATGACGCGAAAATCCTAAATAACACTACAGAAAGCCGAGCTCATGGATCAACCTCGTAAATAAGGGTAAGGATCTTCGATGAGCCCTGTAGTCTTATACTAGTAGAGCCGACTCCAAATGAAGGATGATAAATAAAAAGATAGAACAACCTAAAATACCCTTCAATTAAGTATTCTATTTTTCATAATATAGTATGATCAGTTCACTGCATAGATGAGAAAACAAAATTCCAGTCAAATATTTTTATTAAATGTATTGAAGTCAAAACAAGTTTTTATTTTGATTAAATTTTTAAATAAATATCATGTATTGGAAGGAGATAAGAAAGAATAATACCCATTAATGAGAGACAAAATCGGTACTTAGCACGCTCGGTGAGCTTTGCCTGTCTAAGTAACCGATGGTTGAATTCCCTCAAAAGTTTTCACTTTTATTTTCTATGATTATTCGTGTTTAGAAATGGAGAAAAATCATTTTCAAGAATGATTTCGTACCCTCGGAATGTCTGGGTTCCCAAAACCAGAATAATTCAAGAAACAAGGGTCTTAAGCAGTTAGTTTTAGTGCTAGAATATTTCTGTTACCAAAACAAATATCTGCTTATATTTTGAGCTTTCTAGCTTCAGAATCAAATAATTATAACGAGGGATATCCAAAAATTATAATGAGCTGAAATTTTACACTTCGGTCCCTGGTTTCAACTTTCTAGCTCAAACTACATATTTCCTGTCAATAAAACTGTCAAATCACTTAAATTTCGGAAATTGTACCTATGATATTTTGTAGAAGTTTTCACTTTTAAATAATCCATATCAATGAAAAAATGAATTAAATTATATTTATTTAAAATATGCTTATAGTGAGTTGGAAATCGGCTTAGATCATCCAAAGTAGATTCTGAATTGGCGGTATGAAGTTTTTTGTATCTTCTTTGGTATTTCTAGTTGCTTTTGAATTTGAATTTAGAAATTACAAGTAAAATTTTTTTCAATTTAAATGGAGATTTACCAACAGCAAATGATCATTACTACTTAATGATATAGCTAAAATGTAAAAGTTTGTTTAAAATCTATCTTCCCGTAAAAGCTTACACTTTACTTAAATACGTATAAATTTCAATAATGTTACATCAATTTATGTTTTAATAAAGATTGTTTATTCAGAAAAGTTAAAATATTATGTGTAAACTGATATAGGTTCTTAATAATAATAATAATAAAATACAAAGTGTATATTTGTAGAAGCGTCGATGGTTAAATATTCGGGAAACAAATATCTTACCAGGCGCCTTTCGACATTTTTTTATGATTCACTAAAAACAACAAAAAAATGTTGTGATGAATGCTAAAATATGATGAACACTAAAATTGGAAAAATTCCTTTTAAGGAAATAAGGGGGAATTGAATGGTTAATCGCCCTTAAGCCCTCATAAGAAAATCCTGGCACCAGTTACCATATGTTCCCGATGATTTATTTATTCAAATTGATGAAAACAAAATTACCGCTAAGTGAAAAATTTTCATTGTTCTAAATTTGTACATTTGACTAGATGATAGTGTTTGTGGCTTGATATGCTAATAATATTCCATGCATTGAACTCTCCATAACCTTATGATAAACAAATATAATTTTATTGAGGAGGCATCAGGATCAGGACAGGTTGATCATAGATATTTTCCTGGTTGAACAATCTATGAGACATGTTTACAATTTGCCAAGATGTTTATCTACCGCCTGGCTAAACTCATGGTGGATTCAAGTTAACTTAGCAAATTAGTCAAAATAACTGTCAGATTCTGGTCAATTTCGGTTCTGACGGTAAGCTTGATAGGCGAATAAATTCAACAGTTGGACTCGAGTTAGACAAATCAACCCTAATTCTGTCTTAAAGTGACAAAATTCATCTGGGGCTCAAATCCACGGATTAAATATGTAGATCGATATTTCTATCATCAGGAACTTGATGCTTAAGTTCTTTATCAGTAGGAAAATTAGAAATTTTTAACGCGGTATTCTGTTCAGGATCTTCAAATTTTGAAGAAAACACCTATTAAAAATGTCTAATCTAGTTGTGGTTTCGAATGGGATTTTTCCCTCAGATGAAAATATATCATTATAAGAAGGCTCCAAAATTAGAAGCTGGAGATATCGTGAAAAACATTACAAAATTGATATTTGCTCATGGGGGAACCTGAAGAATCTTTCAAATCAACGAATATCTTTTAATATTGTAGATTTTATTATGAAATTATTTATTATAACCTTTTTAAAATCCAGCACCATAAAAACTCCATTGCAATTCTAGATGTTCTATATCCTTCTCTTTATTTAATAGATAAACTAAAACTTTTTGTTACAAGTCATTACTTTCTTTTTAATCATTACGTCGTTTTGACTTGTATATTATCAATTTTCTATTAATACCGACGATAAATTCCTTCTGATTTAATCTAACTCATTAATTTTGTCAATATTCACTTAGGTATCTAAATCCTTCGAAAATCATTTTATATTGTTTATGTCCTGGGCCCCGAAAAACGTGAGCCGAATGCCTACACACCTAGGGGCTTAAACATCACATGGAGCCCATTCACGTGTACCTTCAATGGGTCATTAACTTAAGGGATCCGCCCTTGTAAGAGAAGGGGGCATCAACTTTACTATCCCACCTGAGGAGCATTCTTTTATCAAAAAGCGAGGCAAAAAAAAAAATCATAATTACATAGACATTTCAAATTCAAAGAATTTGTTTTGTACAATAATAATTATACGCGATCCAAACAAACATTATTTCCAAAACCGCAAAATAAATTGGTATTTCAATTATTTACCTGTGCTCATTTAGAGAACAAACTCAAAAAACTGTTAGTTCTATTAAATTTCATGACTTTTTCTTGTATTTGTGCCAATGTTTTGACATGTTGAAACCATGGGTTTTCTAATGATCACTAATGTTAACAAATTTGAGGCACACTTAGTACTTAGATGGGAACTTGTCTAAGACACTGTCTGTGTTGGTATATATAGATATATTACAGTACCTTACACCCAGCTTTAGTTTACATCGAAAGTACAGGGACTAAAGTAGTGTGCACCAAATTTAATAATTTAACGAATATACCAATCACGATGGATGTTTATATCAAGTGTATTTCGGAAGTATGAAGTACAAATAAAGCTCAGATATAATACAATTTCACTAAATGTAAACATAATGAAATTAGAAAATTGTTGGGCTGCATAAAACTAGAACAAAATTAAATCTTACAAGACAATGATTTTTCAGATTAGTTCTAAGGTATGAACTAAGCCTCAGTTGTGCTCCGTGCATCCCATATTCCAAGCCAAATGTTTGAAATATACTTAAAGGATTGTGATCCTCAAGCTCTTGTAGAATCTGAACAGCCATTACCCTTAAGATACCAGAGCATGTCAATACCAAACATCGGCCTATAGTTAGTTTCATCAGCTATAGCTATAGTCTCTAAAGTGGAATAAACCTAGCTAGAAAGAATAATAATTGTTTTATTTTTGCATGGATCTGTTAAAATTAACTTCCATATCAACTGGGGTACAATTTAAATAGTAAAATAGAATCTCTGTTCATTGTATGTCAATCAATCAGCCTGATGTAAGAGATGTCAGCGATTGATGTGAGAGTATGTGAAAAAATAAAAAATAAAGTTTAATAAAGGCTCTTGTATCAGTCAGTCACAGTGACAAAGCGTTATCTGTAGAAGATCATGTGTACCCACACATTTCTAACTAAATACTATCTATACCAATACATTTTCAAACAAATATTTGAAATCCCTCTTATAATTTATTTAAATGTCATTTATAGATGTATATTTTTATACGGCCCAGCGTCAATGAATTATATTTTTGAAAGCACCATAAAGAAACAGAGTTCTTCTACAAATAGTTTTCTAAGAATTCTAAATATATTGGTGAAGGAGAATTTCTGAGATAAAGTAAAGTTCAGGACCCAAATCAAAGAGTGAAAGAAAAAGATTGATATTAGAAAAAACAAATAGTTCATTGTTGACTTTTATATCATCTGAAGCTGTAAAAAAAGAAACATTTACATCCAATAAGACGCCCACTATTATACTAGGTTTGTTTTTTAACTGAGTTTATGCCTGTGCCTATAAAACTCTAAGATTATGTCACATCACTCTGTCTAAAAATTGAAAGAGTTCGAGACAAAGACAAGACTTTCAAATGAAATAAGAAACAAATATCTAAGTATCGTCAGGTTAATATCTTTATTTCAGACAGAAACTTAAACATATGCTCAGATAATTGGAAGATTGATTTCTGGTTTAGACAGGTCTCGATTTACTATTGGACGGAACTCTATAAACAAACGTCATCTATTAGGAATCCCTGAGATTAAAATAACAGAAAAATAATTATTAAAAAAACTCCCTCTATTATATATTCTCGGAACTAAATTATATAATACCAGAAGTACTTAAAAAAATCACCCCATCTTTTTAGGAATAAGTTAATCTATAATAATATAAAATAATACGGACTTTCTACGACTTTAGATATCATGAGTATCTGAATCCAGGCACTCATAAGAAAAACAAAAAATAGTTGAGAATGATTTTTCTCCATGTTCCAGACATTTTTCAAAACAATGATAAAAAAATGAAAAATTTTGCTTCAATTCTATAGTAGGGTTTGCCCGAGAGTCAAGGTTAACTTTTCAGAATATTAACTTGAATAAAGATGAATAAATAATATCTCGATTATACGAACGAATGTGTAATATACCTGCAACATTAAAAATTAATCTACAAAGTGTAAGTCGGACTCTCATATTGGGGTTTCGTACTCTATAATATATTGTAACTTACATGATATATCAAATTTGTTAAGAAAAATTGTGGTTACTATAAAACTGTCAATTAGTTATTTTATTTCTTAGGCCCTCTTCACACTAGGCGACACAACGGAAACTCGAGTATCCTGAGAGTATCTCAGAATCCACTTCCAATGTTGAGAAGTGGGGAGATACAAACGGAGCGATTCCCAAGAGACGCGTATCCTACGCGTATTCTAACAATTTCACGAAACTTGTCAGAAATTGTCGCTCGTTAGTTGAGACTCTTGTTCGTATTCTGCCCTTAAGGGAAACATGTATTAATGAATAGAGCCAATACAGTTGAACGAGGGTTCACAACGGCTAATAGGCAGACTGAATCGCTTTGCAGTATTCTTAGTGTGTGGTTCTAAGTCGCCTGTGGGTATCCTACACACAGACAACTCAAATTGACGATGCTAGAGTTTTCGTTGCTTCGCCTGGGAATTGCCTAGTGTGAAGATGACCTTAGAGACAGATATATGCATTTGAACATAAAATAGAATGAAATTGCTGTTTGTCGCTGAGGGTTCCGTACCCCATATCTTCTAAAATTCTTGAGATATCAAATTCTTTCCGATATAAAATAGCATTATTTTAAGAGAACTGTGCTTACTATTAAGCTGTCATTAGTAATTTTATTTCTTAGAGACAGATAGATGGATATGATATACGAGTATGCATTTGAACATAAAATAGAACGGAATTGTTTTGTGTTGATTAAATCAGTTCAACCGGAGATAAGCGCAACGAGAGCCATGATTCAATCTCTGCCAACAATTTAAAGATTATTTTATAAATAAGACTTATCAAATTGACTCTAGCAAATTGCTCGACACTTCTTATTGGCCTTGCTTGGGATTAAATATATAACTTCACTCGAGGAAATAATCTATGTCTTTTAAAGGACAAGGAATGTAATGAATTCTACCTATAAAAGAAGAAAGAAAACAGGTCACTTCTTATTTCATTGCTACCAGAAATGAATAAATATCTCAAAAAGCACAATTTTATTGATTCTCTAGCATTCATTGAATATTTGTATATTTTTGAAAGGTTGCTGGCTGTTCAAGTGGCCGTCAAGCATTTTTAACAAATCAAACACTTGAGAATAATTGGCAATATGATTAAGCCTCGTCGACTTGGGAGATACTTTGTTCACATTTAATTTTATAAGATAAACTCTTATCAAAAGACAATTTATCAATGTTGAAGTTTCATAAGAAGTAAGAAGGTGAAACATTTTATAGAAGGAGATGAAGAATCAACAAGTTAACTTAACTTTTAATACAAAAAAGAAAGAAATAAAAAAATAAGCCATCCAACTACGAGTCCGAATTGCATATCGAGGGTTCTGTACCTTATATAGTATTTTCCAAAAACTAAGATATCAAATTCGTTCTTATTTGTTCCTTGTTAAGGAAATAATGAACGGATTGTGAAATTTTTTTATAATTTTAATTTAAACCACTTCTGAACTTCTCCGGGTTCAAAAATGGCCACTTTGGGATCCTATTGTGATCATTCCTGTGTTTAAACCGAAGGGTGATCCGCGATTGGAAGTAGGTGTACACCTCTTTGGAAGTATTTAGGAAGTACTTGGAAATATTTGGAATTACTTGGAAACATTTGGAATTACTTGGAAATATTTGGAAGTACTTGGAAATATTTAGAAGTACAAGTGTAAGTAGGTGTACAGCATATTAGGTTGCGGTTCACCCCTCGGTTTAAACATTTCTAAAACGTGTATGAAAAATCATTATCAACCATGATTTCTTTTCTATCCTCATATTTATGTTTGTGTCTAGAGTTTACATCTTAACATAATAAAATTATGTAGAGTCGAAATATTTACTTAGTAGATATTAAGCAAACATAAAATAAATTTGCTTGAAATATTGAATTAAATTTTATTTTTATAATTATTTTTCCATTTTTCTTTTGTTTAGATTTTAAAGCTGCAGCAGCTAAATACCTATGCATTTTTTTGTTGAATCTTTACTGGTCACATTGATGAAGCATCTTTTGGTTTTGAGCTCACAGTGTGAAAATAGAAAATTATTTTACACTTTTGTTATGTTGTCGGGGATTAATTTTTGGGCGATTCGAGGTCCAGACAAAATTGTTCTCGTTGAGGAATTATTAAAATAGAAATAATACAAAAAAAGGAATAAATAAAGATAATTCGAGAATCTTTGGAGTAATCCATTTCTAAGAACTCTCAATATATAAGATCGAAAATAACTAAGAGCGCTATATATAAATCATAGCTTATACCAGTGTTTCTCAAAGTGTGTTCCGCGGAACCCTGGGGTTCCATGAAAACTATTCAAGGGCTCCGCAAAAAAATTCACGACAGGTGAAAAATTCTAGCGTTCAAAAGGAAGGTGCAGTTTTGGATTAGTTGAGTGAATCCCATTCCCATAACAATGCTTAAACTTGAATCTCAAGATTGTCAGGTTCCACGATTACCCTCCAAACGAAAAAGGGTTCCGCCTTCGAAAAAGTTTGAGAAACACTGGCTTATACCAATAGAATTAGGAGAAAAGATTAAAATAAAATTTGAAAAAATGAAGGATACTTTTTGGACAGCATCCCTTAGTTGAAAAGTCACCAACCCCCACTGATATAGAGGTATTTTGATTATTATCAAGCTGCTAGACTATCAACTCTTAAATGCCAAAACAAATGGAGAATTAGGAGTTTCGAATAAATGTCAAACACACTCTTAAAAAATTCATTAAAACATTATCCTGTGCTCTTTCTAAAAATCACAATCATGACCTTTGCTTTTTGACCATAAAGACTCCCACCCCGTGACCTATATTTCGCCAATATTACTCAACAACCATCATATTTTAATCTGAATTTAGTTGTTTGAAGTGAAATAATTAATTATTTTATCGTTTGATGCCAATGCTGCAGGCAGCTGTTGCATGGCTCATAGAGATAAAGGGTTGCAACTATTTATTTACCCACCTAAGCTGAATATTAATTAATTCACTCGGCTGATTTTACGAGCACATCGCTTTCATTCAATGAAGTTTGCTGGCTGCTTTTACACCCCGCTAATATATCGGAATAATTACTCTATAAAAAAGCATATTATATGAAAAGCTTTCATTAATCATTCTTTGTGAACTTGTGAATGAGTAGTAGATTGATGATGGCTGGCGTAAATGCAAAAAAAATGCGTAAATAGAATGAATGAATAATTATTTTTCATTAATAAGTTTTATATTATTTTTAATTTTTATAAATATCATACCTAAATTAAAAAAATATTCTAATAAATTAAATCTATTATCTTTTATTTATAAAAAATGTCCCTATTATTTTGATATAAAAGATGATATATGATTGAGTTGTTTATCGAAAGGTGGTTTCAGCAGTTTGATTATATATTTTTAATGAAAAAATCTCATCACTTTTCACAACGTTTCGACAACCATTTCTGGAGTCGTTATCAAGTGCTATGGGAGAAGCCAGGCTAGCCAACCTGTTAAGCCAGAATGTTCAAAAATTAAATTAGCTTTCACTTCGATTATTTAAGTGTAATCAACACTGTATCCCTCAAGTTATTTAATCAAGTATTATGTCTTGAATCAAAAATTAGGTACAGTTTTCTAATTCTGAAATTCAAGAAATAAGTTGGGATTTGAAAATGTTTTTGCCAGCGAACGGTTTGAACTAGATAGTTGAAACTAGGTAGGTATAGAAGTATAAACTTAATCCCCAAATTCCAAACATTAGATACAAATGTTCAATAGACCTCTCTCTATATAATAATTCGATTGTTTTTTACTTTCACATTTAGGTATATTCTATAGAATATAATGGGGAAGTATTGCGATGGTCTGTCTGGTTTTTCTTATGTTTGAACTTGAAGCCCTGAAAATAGAAAGCTCAAACAATTTCTATTTACATTTTGTTTGATGATTTCATGTGTTTGTAATTGTTGTAGTTGTTTTGTACATTGCCCAGAGAAAAAATATACGGCGAAACGTTGCAACTTTTTTAAAAATTCAAATTCCAATAATTTCAAATTCCAAGTTTCCAGTAATCAGCCATATTATAAAAATTAATTCACTAATACTTTTTTTTTATTTAATGTCACCGGAAACAAAACCCATTTAGTCAGCACATAAGTAGAGTGTTAGTAGGGTTAGTGAGGGAGCCGAGTTTTCAGCCGGTAGAAATTTTTTTTTGCCAGCCAGGGTCGAACCCGGACCTCCACTCCAACATCGTCATAATCGATCGATGCCGAAGTCAGGCCAGCGCGTTAGCTGACTGAGCTACCCGACTCTCCCACTAATACTAAAAGAGTGAAAAAATACATATCAATTTCTTTCTATTGGTACCACTGAAAGTGGCAACCCCATTAGTCACCGAAACACTCTAATGAATTCATATAAAATAAATAAATAAAAATAATGTATCGTTATTATTAAATTTATTTAAAATGTGGGATAAATAACTTATGGAATTCGAAGGATTCAAATATTTTGGCACTAGAAAGAATGACCTTTCGTTCTTGAGCCATGTTAAGTATCTGAATCCAGACAAACACATAGTCACACAGAAAAAAAGATCATGCTTGATTTTTTTTTTTCACTGAGTGTACTGATTAATGTAAACATTAGTTCTTGAGTGAATGATCGTTAGGGAGCAGCCGACCTAATTCCGGTCTTATTGGAATTGATTGCAGAAGGCTAAGGCTGGAAACATAATGAAGCAAAGAATAGATCAAGTGGCGAAAACAAATTTACTAGAATCGTGGGTTCAGACCTATCTACATTGCTACCCATAATCCTTTGCTCTTCAATTTACTATGTTTTCTACTTTAGTCCCCTCATTTAAACAACTTAGCCAAAAATGATTAAAAGAAAAGAAAGTAAAAATAACATTGTTGTAAATATGGAGATGGGAATGGAGTATTTATTACTCGATGGTCAAATAATTGTAAAATAAAAATAATTTTTATAAAAAAATAAAACCGACTTCAAAAAAATTAAATGCAATAAATAAAATAATAAAACTCAAAAATAAAATAAAATGCATTAAAAAGGTATAAAATAATTATCTAATTTAGTTACAACTAAACGACGAAATATTTACATGAAATCACTTTTTTGAAATCGGTACCAAACATATACATTTTATTAATCAAACTCGACGGATTTTACTTAGTAGGATTTGCTCGCTTATATAGTTTGTTTTAGCACCGACTTCAAAAAGTGAATTCATTTAAATATTTCGTCGTTTAGTTGTAACTAAATTAGATAATTATTTTATACCTTTTTAATGCATTTTATTTTATTTTTGAGTTTTATTATTTTATTTGTTGCATTTAATTTTTTTGAAGTCGGTTTTATTTTTTTTTATAAAAATTATTTTTATTTTACAATTATTTGACCATCGAGTAATAAATACTCCATTCCCATCTCCATATTTACAACAATGTTATTTTTACTTTTCTTTTTCTTTTAATCATTTTTGGCTAAGTTGTTTTAAATGAGGGGACTAAAGTAGAAAACATAGTAAATTGAAGAGCAAAGGATTATGGGTAGCAATGTAGATAGGTCTGAACCTACGATTCTAGTAAATTTGTTTTCGCCACTTGATCTATTCTTTGCTTCATTATGTTTCGAGCCTTAGCCTTCTGCAATCAATTTCAATATATTTCGTGTATAGTTTGTTTAGCACCGACTTCAAAAAGTGAATTCATTTAAATATTTCGTCGTTTAGTTGTAACTAAATTAGATAATTATTTTATACCTTTTAGTACATTTTATTTTATTTTATTTTTGAGTTTTATTATTTTATTCGTTGCATTTAATTTTTTTGAAGTCGGTTTTTTTTTTATAAAAATTATTTTTATTTTTCTCTTTTTAGTGATGTTATTAATAGTGACTTAATATAATACCTTTCATGCATCTCGTAAGAGAAATGATCAGGCGAATGAATCAGAAAATGATAATAAAATTAAATTCATAAATATAGAAATTCTCTAGAAACGTTTGTTGGTTTTAAATGAATGTTTTAAAAAAATTTTTATAAATGATTTTATTTATTATAATTTCGATTATTTACTCATAAGAATTGGAGATTTACATTTTTTCGTCATTGATCATATGATCAGAACTTGACCAAATTAATATGGGACCACCCCTAAGTGTACCCTCTTTCCAATAAAAAAGAATCATCGAAATCGGTCAGGTTCTCGCTGAACATACATAAAATAAATAAATATCTAAATATCTTGGCTATCTTGGAGCTATACTGATCCAAACGCAGAAAGAAGCATTAAAATCGGTAGAGTTATTAATTAAATTCCACTTAAATCAAAAAATATTTAAAAATCCACAAAGTATTTCAAATATTTGATATCATAATGCGAACCGGCTCTTAGGCACGCGACATATTTACCTAAGGTTTATAAAAAATGTATTTTTTGACATGAATTACAAGGGAAAATAAATATTTTCATAAATAAGCATTACAATTTAGTAAAAATATTTATTAGAATCTTCTAAATGACTACCTATGTAATATTTGTATTCTTTAACGTCCCTGGTGGTTTCCTGTTACACAATTGAAATAAATTTAATAATATGATACATTATTTTGTTATTTACGAGGGGTGAACCGCGACCTAAAATCGTGTACACCTACTTCCACTTCCACTTTCATTTCCAAGTAGAAAACAATAGATAACAATAGATTATTTTATGAATTCCAAATAATTCCAAAGACGGTGTACACCTAATTCCAATCGCGGTTCACCCCTCGGTTATTTATAAGACACTTTCGGTCTCCATTCTTTAACCATGTTCAGCAGTAATTCCTTTTTATAGTTTTTGGAGATTTTTAATAAAAATATCTCATTCTTCAATATAATGCGTTCAAAAGTTACCGATAGAAATTGAGTTTAAATTTCTAAGAAGATCACAAGAGGTTGTCATTTATTAGATCCGAAATGGAATATATTATTCTTTAATTATTTATCAGAAGTGTTGTTTTTATATCCCCTCGAGAATTGAACCATTCGGCAGGATTGCTAATTTTGACACTCGGATTCGATTCCCGAGGGTTAAAAACAACCCTTAAAAAATAATAATTAATTATATTTTAGATCTAATAGATGACAACATCTTGTGATTTTCTTAGATGTCATTCTTTATTTGTTTTTAAAGGTAGTTCTTTCACAAATTCAAAAATTCAAGAAGTCTTCGAAACTTGGAATATACTTACTCGTAAGTCATTAAAAGCATAATAAACACACTGTTAAAATTTGAAAACGATTTATCACACCAAACATGAAATGATTGCATTTTTTACATATGGTAGATTGGGAAAATGATCATTATTTTATTTTTTTTCATTGAAGGACTTTCACCATCTTGATGAAAAACTAATATTTGTTAGAATAATATATTCGGTGTAACTTAAAAAAAATTGAAATTATTTATCTCGTAGTTTTGATAAAAAATAAAAAAAAACATATTTGGGCGATTATTTTTAGTGGAGGGGATATAAGAACAATGGCTTGGAAACGATCCATTCATAAAGAGGATATAGTAGTGTGAAAAGTACAGTCAGCTTAAAAAACATAACCTAAAATTTTAGCACCTTTCATATCTATAGAGTGATTACGAGGCAAAAATTTTGTGTGGATTTTCGCGAAAGAACTACCTTAAATTTTTCATCTCTCACATAGTACCAGAAATGTATGAATATAGGGTAAAGGCTACAGTTGTTGGCCCCCTTAAGCAACTCCTAGCAGCTTTCAATGCATATCCGGGCAAATTGTGGAACAATCTGGGTCAAATTAGGAATACAGCACATAGATGCTATGAGCATTTTGATAAATAAAACAAAAATGCTCATTTTCTCATGACATTTTCAAAAAGTACTTTTTTTTTTGAAAAATTTCTAAAAAATGCAGTTATTGGCCCAGTTATTCCATAGTGATTCCAGAATTGCCAACATGATAATAATTAATGGCGCAATTTTTATAATATTTTTTTTGGTTGATTCACTGATTCAATCTCTTATTATTTGTGTTTAGTGATAGGGGGCCAATGACTGCCTCGGGGCCAACGACTGTAGCCGCTACCCTAACTAAATAAATAATTTATTAAATTTATTTCAATTGTGGGGCAAGTAACCCTTGAAGTTAAATTTTTTTGACATATTCCTGAAGATATAAAAAGTGCATAGAGTCTGCCATCACCTTATGCTTCCATATTCTTATATCCATCTTTCTATATATTGAAGTGAAATGGTAGCCACTCATAATATTGAGGCAGGTGGCTCGACTGCGTCTGCGGGGTTCCCCGAACACTCCCCGGGGACGCAAGAGGGCTGACTCGGCACCCCGTGAAGTGAGATTCATTTCCCGGCCTGAATTCCGTTTACGTTCAACTCTTTCTTTTTCTCTTGGAAGAAAACGCATAAATAAGCCAACACAAACAAGCGACTTAAGAGGTGGCTGTCTTTCCTTGAATTCAATGGGAAATCGAAGAAGAAGACACAACACCTTTATATATAACTTCTCCTTTGACTAAATCTCTCTGAGACGTATCTTGAAAGCCTTAATTTGCACTAAGAAAATATTTAGAAAAAATTCTTAATTATACTAGTAATATAAAATTAATTAACCCGAAGGTTTGAGTATATTTTTTTGAAAATTAGTTGGATTTTTTTCAAAAATACAACTCCCGGTGAAAACCAAATATTTAATTTTGTTTTTTTGCCTCGAGGGTCAAACTAACAAGCCAGGCAAGCGTGTTAGAATTCGGGTTTAACTCCTGAGGGGACGAAGCCCTCTGATATGCTATATAAAAATATTCTACTAAAATCTTAGATTTTTTACCTTTATTAGATTCTTTCTTGATAAAATACTATCTTTATAATTATTTTTTGAAAAAATAATTTTAACATAGTTATTAATTAAGAATTGATTGAAGGCAGCCCAAGGATAATGAAAAAATACAATACCGAATAAAATACATTTATTGGAAAGTCATTTTTATCCTCTTAAAAACTGACGTTTTGGAGGATCTTCCCCATTCTCCAGGGTTTGAAGGGGTCAACGAAGGAAACATACAGAATTCTTCCTTCTTCTCTTCTCCAGCATTGCTCAAAATTCGCCCTTTCTTAACAGAAGTATTTTTAATTAGAGAAAAATTTAAGAAAAATTATATTGATGTTTATGTTCTAGTTTTTGAATTATCGTGTATGTAATTGAATCCACAGAGACAGACACAAATAGACTTACGTACATAAAAACATACTATTGGAATAGCATTTGATGAATTGAACTTTTTCAAATCTTCTAGTTCCAAAAATTCAATAGTACTTTCATTTTTTGAATTCTATTTGGAAGTATGGAACAGACTTTACAATAATTAGAGGGCAAGATTTCAACACAAATTTATCTTTTCTTCTCTCCAGACCTAAAATGTGCTCCAAAAATCATTACCCTGTGTTTGTAAACTCAAATAACCAGATATAACCTCTTTACTATATTGTTTTTAGATTATAGGGACCGTGCGTTAAACATAGAGGCAGCACTACTGCCGAAGATAGCGCTCTCTTGTGTTTATTTATACAAATAATTTGGGGAAATTAGAGCAAATATTGTATTATAGTATATATCATAGATAAAAGAGTGCACGGAGCCTAGGAGGCCGTGAGCGAGTCTCTTTGTCTTGGATATTTAATAAATCATCCCCCAAAGCTTACATTTTCCTCGCCAGTTGGTGCTAAAGTCGTGACGCACGGTCCTTATTCGTTTTTTAGACAGTTTTCATTACGATATATCGCAAATGGACTTTGCTCACATCTCATACTTCTGCTCCATATATGTCATACTTTGGATCATATTAGTATAAATTGATGTTTCGGTTTTTGTCCTTTTACTTAAGAGTACAGAGCTTAGAGTTCTTGTATTTTTTTTGCCCTTTAATGAACCTTTATTTATATTCTTGTTTGCTCATTCTGAACACAACATCACTAGTAATTAATAGCAAAAACTGCTTTGTAGAAGAGATCGAAGTAGGGAGACAGTATTCCCTAGGAACGTTCTTTATAAAAAGCCACGCCTCATTAATGAGGTAAAAACGACTGAGAAGATAAATAGAGTAGGTGGAGCTCATTGGATATATTTATATTTAATTCCTATGAACTTCTCAAGAAACTTCTCTACTTATAATTTATATAAGTTCCTTAAATAAATTTTAAAAAGAGTAATTGATTAGAATTTTATAATTATTCATGGATATAATTTTGCTTTCCACTTAAATAAATTAAAGTATTGTAATTGCTTCTCTGTATGTACATTGTTTGAGAACTCTTCTGGCTCTAAAGAGATGACATTTACTTTCCACTGTATCACTTTTAAGTGAAAATTTTAATGGATAAAAATAAAGTGATATTTCCGATAGTCCAAATTCAATCAAAAACTTCTCTCTAGCCCATGTCTATAGATTGTTTCAAATTTTTTTACTTACTACTTATTATTACTATAAATGCAGGGGGTAAACACACAAGTTCAGTTCACTGGATTTCCAGTCATTTTTTGTTCTTAATTTCATTACTATCTATTTAATTGCATTGTTTTTTCATCTAGGAATGACTAATTGAAAAATCTTTTATAACTTGAAAATAGCCCTCACAATGTCAAGACCTCCTGAGAAGAATTCAAGAAGACTTGACAACGTCGCACTAAAATCATTCAATTTTTCCATATGTAAAAAACTTCTGCAGCTGGTGCATTTGAGATTTTTAGCTAATTCTCTCAACCTAGCTATACTGTTCTCATCTGGAATTTCCCATTGAGCTGTATCATGAAGTGTTTTTTTTTATTCTTTGTCTTTTAGAGAATGCAATGTTGCGAGATTGAAAAGACGCAGTGAAATATTTTTACCTTTCTGCGCATGTGAGATAGGTGAAAGAGCGAACTGCATCACTGAGTTATGACCGGGAACCTCCTTGAGGTTCGTTGGGGGGGGAGGGCACTTTTCAAATCTGAGATTGTATGAAGTATTTATTACATCTCTCTTAATTTGTAAGAATTCCCCCCCCCCCCCCCCAAAAAAAAAGATGAAGTAAGCACGTCCGGACTAGGATTATCGCAATAAAGATTAAATGGGTTTAAGTTAGTTCTGAGCTCATCAATCAATATTTTATAAATGTTGGAACTATAGACAAGTTGACTCACTCAAAAACTAATCTTGTCACTTTCTCCAGCCCGGGCGCATTCAAAATCTGAAGTCCGTTATCATCATGTTTTCGTGATATTGTTTCAATTAATTTCTTAATAGACTTGTTCTAAATCCCGTCTTTACTGATTAAGCTCTTAGATGAGAGTTTATCTAGAAAGGTCGGATTAAAAGTTTTCGTTGAAAGTGGAGGCAGGTCCAAAGTGGAGTGTAGAGTGGAACACTTGTACTCTTCAACATGCCAAGCGTTGTCTGTGAAACAGAAGAGCTGGCTCATAAAACTCTTTTAACCACTGCTGTTCGTTTTCTCTTGCTCTTTGATTGATTCATTCATCACGGCAACTCTATTGGAAGGAAAATAAAATGTTTTTATCTATCAAGTGAATATTCACCTGTTACTTTCAGTCATGATTAACATATTTATCAACCCTCAAATTAACCAAATAACCCAGAGGTTCCCAAACTGTGCGCCGTGGCCTTTTCACAGGTGTGCCGCGAAGCTTAATAATTAATTAAAGCATTTCCCCCGAGGGGTGAACCGCGACCTAATATACTGTACACCTACTTCCACTTGTACTTCCAAATATTTCCAACTACTTCCAATATTTCCAAGCAATTCCAAATACTTCAAAGCACTTCCAAATATTTCCAAGCACTTTCAAATATTTCCAAATACTTTCAAATATTTCCAAGTACTTCAAATATCCCCAAGCACTTTGAAATATTTTCAAGTACTTCTAAATATTTCCAAAGTACTTCCAGTACTTCCAAAATTACTTCAAAGAGGTGTGCCCTACTTCCACTCGCGGATCACTCCTCGATTTCCCCTAACTAGACAAAAAAACAAAGTGAGAAGCTAAAAATTGATTTTTATATCATTTTCTCTCTTACTTACGATTAGACATACATAAACAGAAAAATACAACGTTGACACCCTCGAAAAAATCTGAAATATATACAAGGGGTCCATAGGAAAATAAACTATTAATTCACATGATATTTTTATCGATTCCAATACAAAGTATTTAGATATACCAAAACGGTACTTGTCTTAAAAATTTAGCTTTTACACTCTTCGAAAAAATCTGAAATTTATACAAAGGGTCCCCCCTGGTCTGAATTTTGATTTTCCTAGAAAAATAAACTATTAATTCCTATGATATTTTTTTCATCACTTGCAAAAGTATTTAGAGAAGTCAAAAACGGTACTTGTTTGATATATAGTAAAAAATTTAACTTTGACACTCTCGAAAAAATTTGAAATTTATACAAAGGGTCCCCTGTGGTCTGAATTTTTTATTTTCATAGAAAATATAACTATTAATTCTGATATTTTTATCGATTCTAATAGAAGTATATTTAAAAATACCAAATTCGATATTTGTTTTGATATATATAATTATACCTATGGTAGGGCACCATGGTATAATTCTAATTGAAAAAAGGCGCCGCGACTCGAAAAATATTTAGGAGCCTAGCGGAAATAACCATTAGGTATTTTAGCAATTTTTATTATGTTACAATTCAATTCGCCAATTCGTTTATTTCTATGACTTATGGGGCCCCAACAAATTCGCGTCCCTGTTCGTCTTCCCGACTAAAGGGGGGATTAAAATTTGTTTAGAAAGAAAAATTCTGAATTTCAAATCATAGGCAAATTATAAGTTCTCCTAACAATCTACTTTTCGAGCATTGTAACAAATCTATTGTTGCTTGGCAATGGGAAAAAATGGCAAATTTTCTTGAATTGTCTAATTTTTTTCATCATCATCATCATCATTGAGTGCTACAGTCCTAAGACTGGTTTGATGCAACAATCCGTCTCCACTCGACTCCGTCCTCCGCCAGCTGTTTGACCTCTCTAAATGTCTGGCATCCCATATCCCCAATTATTTGGTTGAAATATTCCAATCTGGGTCTTCCCCTTCCCTTTTCTTTCCCACCTCCCCCTCCAAGATATCCCTAAGCAGTCCCCATGTCTCAGTGTGTGCCCCATCATCATCTCTTCTCTCTTCTTCAGGCTCTTCCACAGGTTCTTCTTTCTCCGGAGAAATTTTCTTCGTAGCCATAAGATAAGCATTTCATCGCACCTGTCAGCCCCAAGTGCTACATGACCCATGCCTCGATAAATACATTTTCGACATGCACAAAGAATATGGTTTATAACTACGGAAAATAAAATATTAGGTAATTTTCAAAAACTAAACTCATTTTAAATAATATATTATCTAAAGGATTGATTAAAAATTGAAATACATTCGTTTGAATCTCTCGTAGAAAAATTGCTCTGCTACTCTACCAAGGATAGATGATATTGCAGAGGGGGACCCATATCAACTTGTTTGAGAAAAATTTCAAGGAAAAAAATATTAATTTTCCAAAAATAAACTTATTTTTGTATCATGATATTTTGTATAGAGTTAAAAGAAAGAACGAAAGTATATTTTCGGTGAAATATCTCGAAAAAATTACTTTTTTGCCTCTCTTCCAGGATAGGATGAGATTGGTACAAGGGGGCTCTTAATCAACTTGTTTGTGAAAATTTCAAGAGGAAAATAATTTCCGAAAAACTTAACTCATTTTTATTAATTTAAAGAAAGAAATGCCACTTGCGTTGAAACTAGAAAAGATGCACTTTGCCCTCTCTTCCAAGGATAGATGATAGCATAGTGTTGAGAGGGGGCTCATATCAGCATCTGAAAAATTTCAAAGGGGAAAAAATAATTTTCAACTCAACTTAATCATCTATTTTTGCAAGTTAAGAAGAGTATACTTTCGTTGAGAATATCTCGAAAAAATTACACTTTTTTACCCACTCGCTTGACGATGCATTAGATGAATTACAAGGTTGGGACTGCTACATATCAACTGGTTTGAAAATTTAAAGGAGAAAAAATATTATTTTCAAAAATTCAACTCATTTTTAATCATTTGTTTTTATTGAGTTAAAGATTATTTTGGTTGGAATATCTTAAAAAAATTACTATGTAAGGACATGATGAATATTTCACTGTAATGTTAAGGATTCTAGCAATGAGCATAAATTCATTTACATTAGCCTACAATTATTTGATGGAATTTACAAATTGAATATATGTGTATGGTTTTATCAAAAAAAAGTTTAGCATATGGCCATGTTGTCTGTGTTCTTCCTCTTCTCTTTTACATTCTCTCTGTCAATCATGCTTACTGATGAAATATTAAAATTTCCTTATATACAGCACATTTATATACATACAATAATTTAATATTTTAACCATTCATCATGTGACTTCAGAATTTGTTGCTTTTGAATTTTTTGTTGCATTTGGATGATATTTCTTTTATTTATAATTTATTTATGTATTGAGGAAAAAGTAAACCAGGTTTGTTTGGGATACATGGACTCAGTATAAGACCTTTGAAGATGTTATTTCTACTGGCAATAACAGATGGGCAGAAGTCTTAAATGTGCCTCTGTACTCATTCCCATTTATTAAAAGTCTACAAATATGTAACTGTGCCCTCTTCTTCTCCCATATGATATATACATGCTATATGTCCTTTTACCATTCATGTTCCCAGTATACACTAACTGAAAAACTTATGTATATACACTGCCTTGCAATGTCCTCCTGCCTCTAGGCACTTAGAAAAAATGAGGTGAACCACTGGCTTCATCTGTGTTCCCACTGACATTTTAACCTCGACCATATCCCATGCTCTTCCCCAATATCTCTCTGTCATCTCCCCAGTAAATATATTTCAGATAAAATACGTATGCTTTCTAGCACTTGCCTAGTCTTTGCCGATGGCCAATCATTTTCTGCCAACTCCTTCTTCTTATGTTTTGGATTCCCTTGTTTCTCTATTCTTGATATTTGCAGCATTCTTGTGAGCGCACATAAAACACTGAAAACATCTTAATTATCTGTGGATTCTGTATAGTTTGGGTTGCTCTTTCATTTGCAGCATTGACAGGCCTTCCACTCTGTGAAAAAAATTTATTGTAAATGAACTGTTCTCTTTCTTGGCTTCTCAAAAGTATACTTTTAAGTTTAAAAACATTTCAAATATCCCATTTTGCTATATCTAAGAACTGTAGCATTATTTCAGTATTTGCCAAAAATGAAAAGTCTATGTTTATATTCTATTCAGTATGATGCCAGCTTTACTTTGTCTCTTTGTCTACATATACTGAAGTCTTTTATTGAGAAGATGTGTCTCGGGATCCTTGCATATGGGATCTTTTTATGTGAAGGTCATAAGAATGTAGAATTTTATTAAATTTCTGCTTTACTGCCTGGCTTTTATTGAGGCCAATGTGTTAAGGAGAATTCTTAGTTTTAATATTCCTAGGAATATTTTCTTGTCATCTTCAGTGTCCTTTATTGCTTTCGTATGATGGTAATGTAAAGGCTTTCTAGGCATAGGCTTTATTTTCTCTGAAATGATCAGGTGAAAGAAGATTGTTAAGGCTCTGTTGTTTCTTTGATCATTGCTGAGATTCCTAGGACCAAATATCAACTTCTGTTATTGATATTGAGAGGACATTTAAGAATTGCATTCTGAATCCTTTATATTCTTTTGTGGGTCTTGGTAGGATGCTGAGGATGCTATTGATTTGTCTTTGCTATGTCAAATGAGAGGGATACTATGGAGGGGGGGGCTGTAAATATAATTGCCAGTTCTGATTTTCTCTGATCAGGGCTTTCTGTATTTGCCTAGTTTCTCTGTGGGTGGATATGCTTGTCTCTTGTGACAGCATTATGTAAGAGGTCTGTCAGGAATACTAAGGACCCTTAATAAATAAAATGGGAGTAAAAGCCCAAAAGCCTTTGGGCTTGTAATTAAATATCACATAATGTATGTTCGTAAAAATTCACATGCAAAGGTATATCTATGATCTAGTCAATGATGAACAGGACTATTAACTATCATGGACGTTCATATGTCAGAAGAGTTTTGTCTCTATAATGTAATCAGGCAGTATCAAGCTTAATAAATCGAGCTGGAATTCATACTCCCAAACTGGCTAAAAATTATCAATAATATTTCTCAACATTTGAACTCCATACTCTTCACAAGAAAATTCAATCAATATTTTCAGACCAAATTTAAATGTTCTTCTAAGTACCTGCATTCACTCAAGGGGTCCATCCCCTCAGTGAACAAGAGAGCTAACACTGTCAGACGTGCTCCCTCCGAAGACCAGCTACGTGGCCTACGAGTTATACGATCTTCTTCACCACCCACGAATAAAAATTTGAAACTACCACAGAATAAAAATACTGGCATATACTAGTCTATATGAGTTGATTCAAATTGCTAAGGATTTGAATACTGTTCAATGATCGCTTCCAAAAATATATACCTTTATACTACAATATTTTCATCTGTGTCAGGAAAGGTGACTTCTCAAGGAGATTCTGCTGATTTTGTTGAAAAGAACAAAAATGAATAGATTCCCCTAGTTTTAAGTGATATCGTTTTGATCTGCTTTATACTATTTAAAAATGAGAAAGGTGATTGAGAATTTTGACTGAAAATTTGTAATCGAGACACCTAAGTCTGATTTGAAATAGGAATAAATATCATTTTAGAATCAGGTTTTCATGTTTAGGCTTTTAACATGGCCAGCATAGGTTGTTCGACGTCAGTTTTCTTCAATTTGGTTTGGAGGATTTGGAAAAGCTTCAAAAGTTTAAATTGAAATTCTTTTTTAAAATGCGATTGATGATTCTATTTCACCATTGAGCCATCAAGGATCAATGAAGCCAATACTGTTAAATTCATAATCAATATAGTTCACGCCTGTAAATAAATCTGTAAAATAAATTTTCTGGACATTAATTAAAGACAACAATGGTTGTATACACATAGGACTGGTTGAAAGTACTCAACATCCCAAGATCTTGTTCAACTCCATCATTTTCACTTCTGGTCGCTCATTTCAAATTTGTTTGAGAATGACTCGTATCGACAAAATATTTTGGAGCAAAAATATTAACATCTGCTTAATTGCAATAATTGCTCCTAATAACCCAATCGGTCCATCCGGCGTACGCACAAATGCGATAACATAAAATAACATGAACCCAAAAATGCGTCAATGTCCCTTTCCCCCCAACGAATCCATTCACCCCTATCAACATAGGTTTCAGCGTCGTTCATCTAATATCAGTTCATTGCTACAGAGGATAAATTGAATGCAACACTGGTGTGCGATCAAATTCTTGTGGGATGCAATTTCCAAGAGGTATATGCTATGGGCAAACTAAAGACTGATTGAGGGCCATTAGAGCACAGGCACAACCATCTCAAAAATAATTAAAATAATACAGCCTCACGTTTCATTAAAAAAAAATATAGAACCATTTAACTGGGTGTCTCATTCCAGGAAAATATGCATTATTTTAAAACAGAAAAATCACAAATGGTAAATCCTGGGGACAATTACAGATCAATGATGAGATTTTAGTGTTGCCATGGGATATTGACGATTAATAATTTAAAAAAACTCCTGTACGTAAGATTTAAATTAAAAAAAAAAAAAAAATATATATATTATGTTCAAACTATACTTTCTTTTTTTAAGAAAAAAAAAAAAAAAAGGCTTTGTATAGCATATATTTTATTAAAAATTTTGGGACTGATATTGTGCATGTTTATAAATTTGGCAAAGTAATTTAATAAAAATTTAAAAAAAAAACCAACAACTACCCCATTTACAATGCATGATTTTCTGCATCCAATGATGGTGAGGGACATATTTTATACATTCAGCTATGTTAACAATGTTAACATATGGATCATATGTTAACACTGCTATGAGATGAAAAATTTTTATAATGTCTTTTTTGTATGTCAAAGGAATAAAAATACTATTTTTGAACTTCTTTCATGTTTTTGTGGTAATTGTTGAAAAGCGTTTTCTTTTTATATTGATGATTGTGCATCCAATACAATTAATATTATTCTTCCCTCATTATATGAGGCTGAGAATAAATCTAGAACGTCAGTTTCTTCATCATCTTAAATAATATGGCTTCTGGTCTTCTTTTTGCAACACATGTTCGTTTCTTTCTGTCAACATCAGTGCATATTTATGGGTCCGTCTCCCGAAAATCTCTATCAATTTCCCCTAGATCTTAAAAATTTATTAAAAAATTGATTGGTCTATTTCTGCATCCTCTGATTTAATCTGAACCCATTGATTTTGGTTTCCAACTATTTCAAAAGATGTAAACTTTAATTATACTATACTATGTTGGCTTCAGAACTACAGACCCGAGGAAAAAGCCAGAGGTCAATTATTTTATTTCTGCATTCAACATAATACTTCAGAATAAAAAATGAAGAAAATTCAGTCAGTGAAATCATTTTCTTGGAATCTATTATGTCCCTTGTAAAATTGATGCTGATAACAGAACGTTATCTGTCATGAATTTAGGAGTATCTGCCAGTCTGTGTTTTCCTCAAAAGTCAGACGTTATTTTCGCCCATTCTGTTGCCGTCTTCTAAATTCGTCATGATGAGCGCCTCACCTCTATGTTGCCAGAACACTGATTTAGAATGCTTTGGTCATAGGATTGAATCTGGTCCTCTTTCTTCTCCATTACTGATTCTGCCTTTTGATGTGAAGGCCTGCATCCAGAACTTGTAGTTTGGTTCGGCTTCAGCTCTATGTCTCTTGAATGTTAGATCAGTGGGCTGGATGTTTATTTCAGCTCCATATATACCCGGATATTTAACAAATATGGGCTATTTTTCATAGACATGCTTCTGAATGTCTTTCTCTTTTGAAAAAATGCTATTTAGGATTGCCTTTGCAAATTTGATTCAATTGTATTGGTATAAAATCTCATTCCAACTAATTGTGCCGAAATGAGGACAGTTCAATTATCTGTTTCTCAAAGATGATCAAAATTTCTTTAAACGACAGGGTAAATATTGATTTTATCTTTTTCATAAAAGGATGGACAAACTTCACAAAATACTTCTGTTAATCCAGTTTTAAATCCTTTCTTGGTATTTGAAAATGTCCTTTTCTGATCTTCAATTATCATTTAATCATTTCTCTTGGTTCCGTTTGCTTCTTCTAGTTTCAGATTCACCCAATTTCAGCTTCAGAAACAAATTTATAAATAGTTAAACATATTTATGGCATTTTCTCCATCCATAAATATTCTCAGCTAAACTTCTTCATTTGTACCACAACCCTTATCTAAACTCCTGATAAGAATGGTATTGTGGCTAAAAAAAATCTTCTGTCATCTGTTTGGTAAGGGTTTCTCATGTTGTAGACCTTTGTGATGAAAAATAAATTTACTCTATATTTATATATATTCTGGCATAGTTTCTTCCATCATCTTGGTTAATTATCTCCTGCTCTAAGCATTTTTCTCTTCCCCAACATAAATAGTGCTCTATTTCTTCTGTGAATTGTTTCCCACTTTGTCTAGCTTTTAGGACTCATTGATATAAACTCTTATTGGGCAAAAAAATTATCAAGGTTTTTTTTTGTTGAAAAATGCTCTGTTGTTAAACATTTTTTTGTATTGTTTTTGCCTGTATGTTAACTTATTTAGATGAATTTGCAATCATTAAGTGGATATCGTGTAGTGGTCTCAAAAAGAAGAATATAATTTATACATCTTTGCATTATTACCCACAGTGACATTTGGAAATTATACTTACTACAGGGGTTTGGTGAAGGAACTGTACCTCATCATTTATGATCATAGTGTCAATCTTATAAATCTCACTAATGGTCTCCAAAATTGCCTCTATCATCTTGGTAATCCATAATTTTTAAAAAATAAGTGATTTATCTTCATTTTGTCTTGTTTAAAAAATATATATGTAAATCAGTTGAGAGATTTAAAAATTTCTCCACTGCAGCTGTGTCTCTCTTAACACTTCTGTCAATTTGATATGGTTATTAAATATTCTGTTTGAACTACAGAGATCAATTAAATTATTGGTCAATTAAAAAAATATTTATTTATTTTTAATTATTCTGATTCAGGATCATGAGGCATTATTGCATTTTTATGTAATTGCAAATGTTTTCCATTTCTGATAAATAATCTTTGTAAATATTAAATAAATAATAAATAATCCCAAATCAACTTGGTCAATGCATGCTAAATCTCATTGTATGTATATGTATATGTAAATAAATCACTGTTGTTTCATTTCTAGAAATGTCAATATTTTTACATCAGTTCTTCCATCTTCATCTTCTTGCTTATCTTGAAATAAAATGATGCAGAGGAAAAAGTTGCAAAATCTTCATTTTTTAATTACACATCACAGGCCAGAAGAGTTTGAACCGAGGTGAATCTGCTGATTGGAGTGGTTTGTTTTTGGATATTTGAAAGCCACTTGAATTTTATTCTGGGCATCTTCTATTGCCCATTAATTTGTTGAAAATGGTGGTGATTTGATGAGATTTTGGTCTGGTTCCTGAGTTCAATTTGCTAGTTACTTCTCTTAGTATCATTCATCATGTGACCTGTTCTGATGTGGCCATCCACTTGACTTTACTTCTTCTTCCTCACCCTGTTATTTAATAAAGTATTTATAAAATGTGCTGCAGGGGAGAAGTGGTTGCATTTTTATATAGAGGTCCCACTGATTATCTTGCTACAACATTCGGATTGATTTGGTAATGGCCAGATACCATTTTTATTCTTCAGACGGTTGTTTTTACATTTTAATAATATCTCAGTTTACTGTTTGTAGATGGCATTGATTTGTGGAATGATCTTTCTGTTACTACTTGGATTATGTTCTCACTATGGATAAATCAATTATTAATTTTATCAGGTCTAATGTCCTGGGGTTGTGCAATTTTATTGGATCTCTCTGGCTTATAAGTGGGTATAGGGTGAAAGGTCATACCTGCCTACATCTGTTGAAGGTTTATTGATTTTACTAACAACTTAGCAAATGCCCAGGGATGGCCTGTACGTCCTTTGCTCTGTTTATCAGGTTTTTGCTGAATTTTAAATTGCTTTGCTCTTTTGATGAAATCTGGTCATGTTATTTGTTGTGAGCATACATTTCTATTTTTCTTTTTTTTTTTTTTTACTTGTTTTTAGCCTGTTTGTTTTAAATTATTATTGATGTTGTTAATATTGCCTAGGTGTATTGTATTGATGTTTGCATTAGCCACAGGGACATCTGTAGGTCGAGAATAAAAGATTTATTTATTTTTGGAATGGGGTCTGGTCTATGTATACAAAATTTGGATGAGTTTGTATAAATGACCTAGGTTTTTATCTCCCCTTAATTTTGGTGGGTCAATCTTTTAAAAATCTGTGCTCTTAATCTCTGAATTGCTTCGTGTAATTTGGTTTCTAAATGTTCACACTAGTTTTGTATTCATAGTCTGTTATTATTTTAGACTAACAGACATTTGTTAAACAGTATTGTCAATAATTTTTGATGATGTTCTAAGCTTTGTGACCTTGTCAATTTTTTTAATCATCGTTTTAATACATTTTTGGAATGTTCGCATGTTTTCGTGCACGATTACAGCCAGTACCTGTGGGTAGAAATGCATTGATCTGGGTACTGCGCTGGTCTTTTTAACATTCTTTTCTCATTCTTTAAATGTCAGTTTCCTCATTTCTCTTCTTGTATAGGCCTTTGTTATAACATTCGTCCCTTTATCATTCCTTTATCACTTTCATTCTCGTTGTGTATGTTATTCTCCTTTTTTTGTTTGTTCTTTTTTTTTTTGGTCAATGCATGACTGCATTGCCAGCTGCTGTATGCATCTTCATATTATATTGTTTGTTCTGCATTCTTTGTTAATTCTCAGTTAATTTCGCCATTATGGATAGTATGGTAATCTGCGGATATCTGATGTCTTTTTCGTCATATTGTTATTTTATGGTGAAACCCTATTCTTTGTTAATTGTCGCCTGCACTTTTTTGAAGAATTTGTACGTTGTGTCCATTTTGCATCTGTATCATTTGTCTACAGTTCATTGGTGCTTAAAAAACACGCTTTATATTAATACCAAAAGTAAAAATAATAATAAACTTTTTTATATTACTAAATTCGCAAAAGTGTGATAAACGCTCTTTTATTAATTTAACGCTTTTTGACTTAGTTGTTGTTTTTAAAAAGTTTGTCTCATCTGCATTACTTTTTGTCAGCAATCTAAATTCAAACATTTTTATAGTTGCGATTTTCTTAATTATTTTTATACTGTGTAAAGCTTTTGAGAATTTAATTAATAAATGTTTTGTTGCAATAATTTCTTTAATTAAGTAACCTAGTGGTCTTTATAAAAATGTTTGCGGGAATTTAGCAAGTAAAATCCATTGTTATTCATACATAATACGCCCTTTGGTGATGCTAATAAAATATTGCATGATGTGGCATATTTGAAAACTCTTGAAAGTGATGTTTGTATTGATATTATTACTTTTTTTACTATGCGTGCTGTAGTATTTA